>CM053786.1:146238401-146500901 GCA_028749045.1 Cupressus sempervirens
GCATCTAAAACCTAGAAATGATGTAGCAAGCAATAAGTTTGTTGAAGAGATGAATAATGAGTTTCAGATGAGTATGATTGGTGAGATGAAATATTTCTTGGGTTTACAAATTGTGTAAAACATAGATGGCATTTTCATATAAAAAGATAAGTATTTGGAAGAATTTTTGAAAAGATTTGGCTTGGAAAGTTTTAAGCCTATTGGTATACCAACAACAACTAGTCACTAGTTATCTAGCAAAGATGAGAAACCTATAATTGAGTAGAAGAACTATAAATCTATGATTGGATATTTGTGATATTTGACTCATACCAAACTAGATATAGAAAAAGTAGTTGAGATAGTAGGAAGATTTCAAGCTCATCCTAAGGAATCTCATTATGCAACAGTAAGAGAATATTTAGATATTTGAAAGGTACATCTGATTGTGAATTATGGTATGATAGATAAAATGATTTTAGTTTGTGTTCTTGTACTAATAAAGATTGGAGAGGAATTATGGATGACAAAAAGAGTAGTAGTGGTGGAGCATTTTTCTTTGGAGGAAGATTGGTTTCTTGGCTAAGCAAGAAACAAGATTGTACTTCCCAAAGTATAGCTGAAGCAAAGTATGTGGCAACAACAAATAATTGTAATCAGATCATGTGGATGAAGAAGATGCTAAAAGATATTAGGATAGAATTTTTAGATCCTATTATCATACATTTTGATAACACAAGTATGATGGGTATGTCTAAGAACCCTATATTGCATTCTAAGACTAAACATATATCTATTAAGTATCATGTTTTGAGAGAAAAAGTAGAAGAGAAAGAAATTAGATTGGAATATGTAAGTACAAAAGATCATATTACAAATAAATCTTTATGAATTCTTCACCTAAAGATACATTTGAGTACTTGCAAGGTATTCTTGGGGTTATACCCCTCCCTACTTCTGAGTAGTTGATGCAAAGATTGCACTAGTCTAGTCATATATGGAACTATTGTTTGACTTGACTAAATTTTGATGGTTCCTATATGGGGGAGTATCTGAGATGAGAAGAGCCATCTAGGACTCTTGGTAGTTGGTCTAGAATAGTGTCTTTGGACACTCAAGCTGGTTGAAGACTTGGAGCAGATGATTGACATAATGAATAATTTGTCATTGATGCCAATTGGTGGGGAGAATACCTGAAAAAAATGTCCTTAGTACTATGGGGGAGAGGTTGCATCGAGAAGTATCATGAGTGGGGGAGAAGATCCTCTAAGCATATTAAGGTAGAAAGTATTATTGATGTCAATAGGGAGATACATTGAATGAGGGAGAATTTGTGAGTTTTTCCTAAGAATAAAAGTGTGAACCATTGATGCTAATCCTAAACAAAATGATGCAGATAGAGAAGTTTTCTAGTGAGGTTAATATTTGATTGATGAAGATGATTTGAAAAGAAGAGAGAAACAACAACTGCAATAGAGTGTTTTTTTGGTATTCTTGTAACTTAGATGTTTTTCATCTATGTTCCCATTAATGCCAAATGGGGATATTGTTAGCATGAATGCTGATGATATTACTTTGGAGGAGTATCCTAAGAATTTCTAGAGTATGTAGGAGATTGTTAGTATGATTGACATGTTGCATTCATGATTGTGTTTGTCATTGATGTCAACATAGCAATATTTCTATGAGGATTAGTAGTGTAGTAGCTAGAGATCTAGGTCATATGGATAGAGAATTGATGATCAACTGTAGTGCAGTTAAGGAAATGCTCTACACCATGTCTTGATGAAGTGGTTAAGTGTGCATACAAAAAGTTGAAAGACATGTAGGAGATATGTTTGATTTATAGAGAGTAGTATACAAACATAGTTCCAAAGAAACAATTTATGATAACTAAATTATATCTCTGTACACAAATAGAATCATAATATGTGAAGCTAGATAGTGACAATAGATAACCTAATAATGATGTTAGCGAGTGTGCAAGGTTTGGAGTCACACGCTTAAGAATTTATAAAGACTATGAGCCAACAGTCATGTTGTATAATTTTAATATAATTAATTATCTTAAGATGGTCCTATTATAATTAATTGGGAAAGCCTCAAGGTTATTTTCATTGTTTGGAAATATGAATCAAGTGTAGATTGTGCAAATAAACAATCCTAGGGATTATTGGATGAAAAATCAGTGATCTAGTATTGAGATCAGAAGAAGAAGAGAAGTCTAGTTGAAAAGACATAGGAAGAGGAAGTACAAGTACGATTCATTTCTATTATTCTACAAGGAATACTATAGAGATCAGTTTGAGAGTGAGTTTAGTGGTCTTTCCCCTGAAGTTGTTTTGATAGTAGGTCCATCTTCCTTCTACAACTCCTAATAGGGTTGGAATTGTAATGCCTACCCCTACTTGAATTTTCGGTTGTATTGTCAAATTCTTTTAGGTTTTTTTTTTTATCATGTTTTATAATTATTGATACTTAGTTACTGGATTTTATCATATGTCATTTCATAGTTAGTTGACTTATGTGATGAACTACTCGAGTTATTTAGTTATTTCATATGTTCAAGATTATTTCAATGATGATATATATGTTCATTTAATAAATTTTAGTTATTTCATGATGTTAGTTAGAGGAATGATGTCATGTCCCCTTTTCAAATAATAAAAAATAATAATCTTTGCTAAGGCAAGCAGGCCCAAGAAAGTGAAGTTTCGAAAAAAGGGGGTTAATCTTTGGAAACGGTTGGACTAATAAATGAAATTATTATTAAAATATGTTTCATTAACCTCTATTGGACGTGAGTTATGGTTATGGCCTCTTTTAAGGGGTTTGGAGGCATTTTGGGCAGATGCCCAAAACTTGATTTTGCTCATTTTCTTTGTTATTCTTCAAAGGCTGCTAAACCTGTGGAGAAGGAGACCCAAGAACGGGAGTTTACAGGTTTCCAGGGAGACCCAAGAATGGGAGTTTTTAGGTTTCCAAGAAGGCTAAGGACAGGAGTTTGAAGCCATTCCATGTGCATGCTCATACAGAGTTTTCCTTTGTGCTAAACAGTGCAGATTTGTGGGTTTTTGGGTGTGTTTTTTGTATGAGTTTGGTGTTTTCAGTTGAGTATTTCATATCAGTTTGGGTTGCTGCTGTATTTCAGACTTTAAGGTATTAAAATAGAGCTGAATATATGTATTGGGACATGATTAAACTTCTAAGATAGATTATTAGTGTTTTTGTGGTGTTTCCGAGCATTTTTGTGTTAATTTCGGGAGCCCGATGAGCATAGTTTTTGTCCTACATTTGTGAGCTATTGTGTAAAGGCTATACGGATCTAGAAATTTCATTTTGTAGGCTGTTATGCTGCTGAAATTTCTATAAAATAATGTCCATTTTCAGATTTATTAATAATTTGTGAAGTTCTGAAGCTTTTGGCACTATTTTCAACATACCTGATTTGGGGTTTCTTGAAAAATTTGGTGGATCTTTGTGATATTATTTTTTTGATCTTGAAGATCTGATTAGAGGATTGAAATATCATACAAAATCAGAAAAGGGACATTTCAGTGGTATCAGAGCCATGATCTTGCCAGCCTGAGGGTTTGTAGAAGTTTGCATGTCAGTTTTGACAACTACCCAGATCTTGCATTTCAGTTTTGAGAACTACCCAAATCTTGCATGTCATAATTTATGGTTGCATGTTTCTTCTAATTAGCTACATGTCAAAATTTATGGTTGCATGCTACTTCTAATCATTTTCATGTTAGTTCTTGGTGAATTTGGTGGTTGTAGAAGTTTGCATGTCAGTTTTGACAACTACCCAGATCTTGCATGTCAGTTTTGACAACTACCCAGATCTTGCATGTCATAATTTATGATTGCATGTTGCTTCTAATAAGCTACATGTCAAAATTTATGGTTGCATGCTACTTCTAATCATTTGCATGTTAGTTCTTGGTGAATTTGGTTGTTGCATGTTGCTTCTAATCAGTTGCATGTCAAAATCTATGGTTTCATGCTACTTCTAATCATTTGCATGTTATTTCTTGGTGTTTGAAGAAGTTATATCCTATTGGGGTACACTCTACTTTATCCAGAATGGACAGGTATAGTACAGAGTCTCAGAGGACACGATCTTGGAAAATTTATATCCAGAGTCAAAACAATAGAAAGGATGGTTATTTAGACATTCGAGATAAACTTCTGAAAATAAGCCATGACATGTCTAAACAGTTGGTTGAGCACCATCGTATAATGAATGACATGTTGTCCAACCCAGCTAAGGTGGATAAGTTGACTAGATTTCTATTTAAAAAATTTTCTCACAGGACAGATGACACAATTCCCAAGAACTTGCATGAGGAGTTTGAGAAACTAACTGATAGCCAGGTAGAGGTCTCAGATTCTACTCTACCACAGGAGGTGGTGGGAAAGGATATTACACAGATTGATAGTAATGGTCAACTTGATACTCAAATTGAGACAATTGTTTATAGGTCGTCAAAGGGTGATGCCACAGGTATTTAGGATGGTATAGTTACAACAGGCAGTGACTACAATGTAGTGGGTTCAGATGATGATTATGAGGATGTTGTTGTGCAGGATGGTGAGATACCTAGTAGAGATGAGTAGACATTGAGAATTCATGACTTTGCTGAGAAAGAGTACCAGGCACATTTAGATGCTTCATCACATGAGGTTGAGGCTGGTAGTACTTCACATGATTTGTCCAGCCAGCTGAAGGTGAACAAAGATAGTATTGTGACTTCATTATCTCATCATGACAGGTATGTGGAGTTAGTTCGTATTGGTCATATTACTCAGGTGAGGATTTTTCTTGAGTTACCATTTGATTCTAGTTTACAGATATGGACTCGAGATTGTTATATTGGCATTTGGGATTCAGTTGACTGGAGATCTTTAACACTTTTTGGTAGCAGTGTTTGTTTGGGTGCTATCATGGATTTGATTAGCAGATTACGTGGTGTTGTCTTTTCTTGTGCCAGTATCTTGTCTGATGTTGGTATTAGTTTTTATACACTGATGTTGGGCTTTGTTCATATATCTAGTCGACCATACTTGCTGAAATGTGTTGATGATATTTCATATTTGGCAGTGTGTATAGATGAGTCCCAGGATCATATTGGCATTGATGACATCCAGGAGGATGCAGTGGGAAATTTTGAAGACTTAGTTTTCTTGGGTATAGAGGAGTTGGACAGTAATGCTAATATTTTTGATACTCTGTATGTTGATATGATTTTTAGATTTGATTCACAGGATATGGATGGTAATACTCTAGAGACTAGTAACTTTGAGGATACTCCTTTAGATAGTGCATCAGAGGAGGTTTGTAGGAGACAGTCAAGCCAGTGCCATCATGTGTCTAATTAGTTGAGAGTTAGTGATCGAGACATTGCTATCACTCGCCAGCATTTTGATGCTACTCGTCAGTTGTTAGCAGTTTATTGATGGGGTTATCCTACTAGTGATGAGCAGGGAGGCAGTTATCTTTCCTTGACAGAGTTCCACTCTTTATGGGAGGCTATCCAGATTCTAAGACAGGATTATATGCAGTTGGTAGCCGATAGAGATTATCTTATGAAGTGGGGCAATACAGCATATGATGCATTGTTGGCCAAGGAAGATGAGGTGAGTGAGCTTACTGGGCAGCTTGAGGTGACTTTTGAGATTCTTGAGAGTACACAGTTGGCTTTCAAGGAATCACAATTTCATTTGGCTAAGGTGACCGTGGAGTTAGAGCGACTACAGTCTTTACCTGATTCTATCCAGTCACAAGCTGTGGTGTTTGGTGATTCGAGGATGTCCATGGCCGAGATTGTTAGAGGCAGTGGAGATGGGGATGCATCCATTCTTGATAATAACATTGGCATATCAGGTTCATTCCCACTAGAGTCAGGTTCAGTTGAGTTGGGTGTTGTAGCAGATTGTTGTATGCTCGACATGGTGGTGGCCTCTAGTATTGATGGCATAGAGACTAGAGATGTATCAAAGATCATGTGTGATGTTGGTGAGTCGACAGTTGGCATGGTTCCTGCTAGTAATACTACTCCCTTGGTGATATCTTCAGAGGTAGTAGTCAGTTCCAACATGGTTAATGATCAATTGCAGTTAGTTTCATCTGGATTACAGTCTGAGCCACTAACTAAGATTGGCGCATTCTATCAGCATTATAGTATGAGGTATGCTCATCAATTTACCTTTGATGACCATGTTGATGAGATAATGATACAGAGATGTACTTTGGTTCCTAGTGCTTATCATCAATTATGGGACAATTTGATGCCTCAAGATGAGAGTTGTGATGGGCATGACATGGTGATAGGTTCTACAGTTGAAAGCTTGATAATATGTGACTTAGAGCAGGAGTTTGGGAGTGATGCTTCAGTGGGTGTTGTTATTGATTCTACTCCTTTGGCTATGACATCTCCTGACTTAGCTAGTGATCAGTCACAGTGGGTTGTATCACTTGTTCATGGTGAGCTGTTGACTGAGGTTGGTTTTTTTAATCAACATTATATTATAGGGTATGTACATTAGTTAGCATTTGATCCTTGTTTTGAGGAGTTGATGGCAGGCAAATTTTGTTTGGATTCCATTTCTTACTCTTTATCTTGTAATTTCTTTTCACCATCAGGAGTGCATGGGAGTTATGGTTATGAGATAGTGGCCGGTGATTTGCAAAGTTGTGTTGAATGTAGGAGTTGTACAGTGTGTGGATTCTCCATACTTAGTATAGTTTCATTCGAGAGCGTTCACCATTGTTGCAGAGTTGGATTGTACATTCCGTATAGGCCAGTAGGATGCGTTGATGGTATTTACTGTGTTGGTAGTTTGATTTGTCCACTTTACTTGGGTTTTGATATTCTAAGAGTTTGTGTCTCATGGGTTGTTGACTATGGTGGTGGTGATTTTGGAGTTTGGTTGAGCTATAATTGTCATTTTGATTATGGATTCCTCTTGGTCATATTGCAGAGGATATTGCAAGAGCCTGTGTTAATTGGTAGTAGTATAGTTCATGACTACATTTGGGATCCAAGTGGATTGATTGGTTTATTGTTTAGCCATTGCTTGAGGACAAGAAATGTTTGGGAGGGGAGGACTTGTCATGTCCCCTTTTCAAATAATAAAAAAATAATAATCTTTGCTAAGGCAGGCAGGCCCAAGAAAGTGAAGTTTCGGAAAAAGGGGGTTAATCTTTGAAAACCGTTGGACTAATAAATGAATTTATTATTAAAATATGTTTCATTAACTTCTCTTGGATGTGAGTTACGGTTATGGCCTCTTTTAAGGGGTTTGGAGGCATTTTGGGCAGATGCCAGAACTTGATTTTTGCTCATTCTTTGTTATTCTTCAAAGGCTGCCAAACCTGTGGAGAAGGAGACCCAAGAATGGGAGTTTGTAGGTTTCCAGGGAGACCCAAGAATGGGAGTTTGTAGGTTTCCAAGAAGGCTAAGGATGGGAGTTTGAAGCCATTCCATGTGCATGCTCATACAGAGTCTGCCTTTGTGCTGAACAGTGCAGATTTGTGGGTTTTTGGGTGTGTTTTTGTATGAGTTCGGTATTTTCAGTTGAGTATTTCATATCAGTTTGGGTCGCCACTATATTTCAGACTTTAAGGTGTTAAAATAGAGCTGAATATATGTATTGGGACGTGATTAAACTTCTGAGATAGATTATTAGTGTTTTTGTGGTGTTTTCGGGCATTTTTGTGTTAATTTCGGGAGCCCGATGAGCATAGTTTTTGTCCTACATTTGAGAACTGTTGTGTAAAGGATATACGGATCTAGAAATTTCATTTTTTAGGCTGTTATGCTACTGAAATTTCTGTAAAAATGTCCACTTTCAGATTTATTAATAATAGGTGAAGCTATGAAGCTTTTGGCACAATTTCTGGCATACCCGATTTGGGGTTTCTTGAGAAATTTGGTGGATCTTTGTGATATTCGTTGTTTAATCTTGAAAATCTGATTAGAGGTTGGGAATATCATATAAAATTAGAAAAGGGACATTTCAAATGATTTATTTGTTGTTCTATGATTACTTACCCCATACTTGTATGTGTATGGTGTAGGTGTGCATTTTTTTTATGTTTGGCATTCCTGATGTGGTTGAGAAAGGGAGCCATAGTCACCTGTTAGTCAGGATCTACATGATGTACCACTCCCCACCATTGCATTTTTAGTTTAGAATATATGTGTATGTACATGCATGGGTAGATTGTAGGTACTAGGTATAGACTTCCCTAAATTATCAGGATGAGCATACCCTATTACAATATCTCAATAGTATAAGTGGGAATATAATTCTTAAGTCCAAATCCTAACATAAGCCAATTGCCCTAGAAAGTAGGATAAGTATTTGAGTTAGTTTCACATGTACACATTAGGGATAACTTTAAGAAACCCCTCTTGAAAAAAAAGCCTAAAATGTTGATGAATCCAACATCTTGGGGGCAGGAAAATTTTAATATCGAGGGTGCTTTTTTTGTTCCATATAGGGAAATAAAATATTATATGTTGGGGATTTTTTTCTTGCCCTAGCAAAAATCATTTTAAATGTGGAAAATTAATATTTTTTTTCACTAACGGATGTATAAATGATGGCTATTTTTTTCCTTGCCAAAAATGAATTAATAATATTAGAGGTGAATTACTTATTTTGTAGGAAAATGAATAATAATGGTCTTGGCTAATCTTTAGTGGTAAACTGAAAAATTGTTTAATCTAAAAGAAAAATTTGCACATGTATTGGTTAGTGACTGTACTGACTGCTGAGTAATCACTTTCAAGTTTCAACTTGTGTACTGTCTTAGGTGTGTTATTAATAATGTCGTAACATCATTACGTTAGTGTCACAATTACCAAGTCGACTATCATCACTTTTGTTACGTTAATAGTAAATATAATAGTTTTATTGATCATTGATTAGTTAGAGATCAATGATAGTAGATGCATCTCAGAGCCACTTGCTTGAAAAGAATTGGAGTTGCACATAATTTTTTGGAATGGAGACATGTGAAAAAGTTTGCATGGAAATCATTAATCATGTCAGGCACTATTGACTATCTGATATTAATGTCAGCACATTTTGGCATTTCACACACTTGAAAATTAATAGGAATACGAAAAAATAAGATATGGAAGATCACGAATGCCAAAGAATTAGATGCATGTGCAGTCTGCCATTAAATAGGCTCTTCAATTCCTCTTTCAATATCATTTCTCATATTCTAATTTCTTCAATCTAAATTAGGTTTGTAGTTGCATTTTGCAGAGTTTTTAGTTTCTTGAATCATAGACATGGATATGCCAATTCGCTTGAAATGCACTAATATGGCTCTACAAAAGCCCTTTCTCGGAAAAATTCTCAATGATGTCCTTCCCATGGTTTGCAAGGTAGATGGCCAAAGTTCTTTTATCCGCCATGCTATATGTAAGGTACTTGGCCATGAATTCTTGAGAAATGATAAGAGGTACCGTGTGTCCATAGATATTACCTCCCACTTCCTCACGTCTCTTCTCGACCTTGGAGGGAGGCAAATAGACATGCTGATGCTTTTGCATAACATTTTTAAGGAAACATTTTTAGAAGATGATGTCAAAATTATTGTATTGGCCGAGTAGGTACCAGGGCCAGGTATTGGCATCCCTTTTGTAGATGTAGCAGACAAGTGTTGGGAGGAAGGCATAGGGTGCATTATACATAAGCATCCTTTCTTGCTCAGCATGAATGAACGGCAACTAACTCGCCATCAGAAGTGGGCATAGCTCAAAAAGGATTTTCTATAGAAATGGTTGTTGTTGGACAATGACATCAGTGAGATGGACTTCACATGGTTGGACGAGTTTAGTGACATCATCTTCTCCAATAGATTCCTTGTGGATGGAATTGAAGACATTTATGATTAAAGGCTTCAATCCCTCGACCCCTCAACCCAATCATGCTTCTAGTCTCCCTGGTTCCCTATTCAATGTTCCCTATTCCCTTGGCCCTTTAGGGAAAAAAAATGTTTTGATTCAGGAAAAAGTTTGCCAAAAAAATATTTTCAAGATATCTGTATTTTTCTTTGGATTGGGCCTTGCCCTTTTTTGTAAATTACAAAATAGTAAGACCAAGCTGATTAGTCATTTAATTAGCTATTTTGAATACATAAGCTATGAATCAGTATTATGTACATTGTACAGTCTAAAATATTATCAATGAAAATAATAGTTTTTGGCTTCTCAAATCATTGTTCTTCTTAATTTATGACTTTGTAAGTTTATTTTTGGCATCTTGTTTCTCAAATTATGCACTGTTGAAATGTTACTGTTAGTTTGTGACTTAGTTAAAAATAGTGAACTATTAATAATTAACTATTTTCCTTTAATCTGATTGGTTAAAAGTTAACAAATGGAGCTTCAAGAAAAACTAAAGATTAATAGATTATAACCTTAACAAAGTTAAATATAATTTTGATAATTTATGTGTCAAATTTTTATTACATACCTATCTTGTCACCTATTCCTAACTTTTTTTTCATTATGAAATCTTTTAAATGGTGAAGAATAGTCTATAAACAATTATCACAATTTTTAATATATGTTAAATTTTAATAATTTATAGATATTATAACTATATTATATTTTAATTTTGAAACTAAATAATAAATATGAATAAAAATAGAGCATTTGCAATTATATTTTTTAATTCTAATTATAACCATATCATATACATATAATATAATTATTTATACTATAATACAATATAATATAATTACAACCATATGATATAATCATAACCATATAATATAATATAATTATATTCATAACGATATGATATGATAATAATCATAACCATATAATATAATTATAATTTATAACCATATAATATTTATATAATATAATAATAATAATGACCATTTCAATCTGATAGATCGACAACCTGGGATGAATTTTGGGTCGATTCGGAGAATCTTTTCCCATCTGCTTAGATTCATCCAGTGTCACGATTCTAGATAAATCTACATAGATGGGAAAAGATTCCCCAAATCGGCCCGAAATCCATCCCGGGCCATCGATCTATCAGATTGAGATGGTCATTATATATAATATTAAATTTATTATCATGATTATATTATATTACATGGTTATATTAATATTTTATTATATGGTTATGATTATATCATATGGCTGTAATTATATTATATTATATTATAGTATAAATAATTATATTATATGTTATATTATATAATAAATAATTATAAATAAAAATAATATTATTTTTATAATAATAATAAATCTTAAATGATTACATAATATAAGTAATATTGTTTGTAATTGAATGCCAAAAAACATATTATAATTTATTAAAAAAATACATTATTAAAATATAAAATATAAACCAATGCACTTACATTAAAAAAAATTAAAATATTTAACAACAATAATAATTTAATAATTTAATTAAAAATAATAGAACATATGATACAATTATTTATACTATAATATAATATAATATAATTACAACCATATGATATAATTATAACCATATAATATGATATAATTATAACCATATAACATTTATATAATATAGTAATAATAATAATGACCATCGAGTCATCAACGGCTCGGGATGAATTTCGGGCCGATTTATGTGTCACGATTCTGGATGAATCTGGGCAGATGGGAAAAGATTCTCCAAATCAGCTCGAAATTCATCCCCGGTCGCCAATCTATCAGATTGAGATGGTCATTATTATTATTATATTATATTATTTAATATTATTTATATAATATTATTTATAAAATATGATATAATCATAACCATGTAATAAAATATAATATGATATGATAATAACCATATGATATAAATATAATAACCATATGATATAAAATATAATATACTCATAACCATGCAATAAAATAAATTATAATATAATATGATATAATCATAACCATATAATAAAATATAATATTTATAACCATGTAATATAATATAATATAATATAATTATTATAATTATAGTATAAATAATTATATTATATGTTCTATTATATAATAAATAATTATAAATAAAAATAATATTATAATTTATAAAAAAATACATTAAAAAAATATAAAATATAAACCAATGTACTTACATTTAAAAAAATTTAAAATATTTAACAACAATAATAATTTAATAATTTAATTAAAAATAATAGAACATATGATATAATTATTTATACTGTAATATAATATAATATAACTACAACCATATGATATAATCATAACCATATGATATAATATAATTATAACCATATAATATTTATATGGTAATAATAATAATAATAATAATGACCATTGAGTCATTGACAGCCCGAGATGAATTTCGGGCCGATTTGGAAAATCTTTTACCATCTGCCTAGATTCATCTGAAATCGTGACACATGTCATGATTTTGGATGAATCTCAGCAAATGGGAAAAGATTCTCCAAATCAGCCCGAAATTCATCTCGAGTCATTGATCTATGAGATTGAGATGGTCATGACTCATTATTATTATTATATTATATTATTTAATATTATTTATATTATATAAATAATATTAAATAATATAAAACAATAATAATAAATTTAATAACCATTTGATAGTCTATAGATCGACGGCTCGAGATGAATTTCGGGTCGATTTGGGGAATGCTTTCCCATCTACCAAGATTCATCCGGAATCATGACAGGTGTAACTTATGTACATCACTACATTATTTAATATTGAGTCTTGACAATTTATTACGGTTAGATGTACATTGTACATAAAAGTTAAAACCTTTAATTACTTATTACTTTTGTTTTAACTATTAAACTTCAAGTATTATCTTTTTAGAGTATGAAGTCGAGAGTTCTAGAACTGTAAGACAAGAGTTCGATACGATAGCCATAGGGTTTTCAAATTTTAAATTTTCAAAGACTAGTAGAATTCCATTTTGTGTTCTAATTTGTGAAGACTGAAAGTATGAAACTTGGGTATCAGATGACAACACCAATTATCTAATCTCAATTCCAGGTATTTAATTTTTTTCAAAAAAAATCCATTGCAATTTGCAGCAATAGAAATCTTGATTTTAATTGTCTTAGGTTTACACTTTACAATTATTTTGAATAGGGCCTAATGTCTAATAACTAGTAGCAGCCAAGCATGGACAAAACAAAGTCAAAAACCTCCCAAATGAGTGCACCCATAAAGGAAAAGAACACCATTATAGAACTCAGACAAGTGCTACAAACCCCAGGTTTCACCAATGAATGTCATGATATTTTTTATCCTATTATTCATGGAGATTTTGGAATCATGGCAATTAGACATTCATTGTTTAGTAAGTGGAAAGATCCCCAAAAGAGGATAATTTATTACAAATATAATAATAGTATTGGTGCATATACAAATAAACTAGCTACTCTAGTTACTGGATTAGCAAACCTCATTGTACCCGAAGTATTCCCTTGCCCTAAAATTGTAATGTTATGTGCTTAGAATTATGATAAAAATAGAAAGGCAATTGTAAACCAAAACACTCAGGAGGAAATTTTATTAATAACTGAGAGTGAATTTTTCACTCTGTTAGACCTAGGGTTAGGGTTTAGAACAAAAAACTCTAAGGAGCGCATTAACTTGGATAAACTAGCTCAGGCTTATGACAAGCTGGTAATAAGTTTTCAAGATTCATATATTAAGGGTTTAATACCCTTAGAGTCCACTACTAGTGTTACACTGGACAAAGACCATAAGCCTCCTTATCAGTATGATATTTTTGTGCCATGGGTTTAGAATACTATTTCTTTGTTATCATTTTTTTCGGGATTGGACAATAACAAGGAAGTGGAGGCTAGCGTTCTTAAAATGATTTATAATATCCATTGTCAAGGTCAGTCAGTTGACAATGTAGCAATAAGATATGATTTTGTTTAGTACATTGTTGAATCTATGCAACAATAATTACTAATGATTAAACAAAGTACAATTGTAGGCAAGACAAAGACATTTAGGTTCACAAGTTACTTGTGCTACCTTCTTTAGCAAAGCATCACCCAATATTTGAGATAGAGAACAACAAGCTTGATATTAAGGTCTATAAGTTTGATGAGAAAACCCAGAAGAAATCAGAAACACCAACTCCAATATATGAGTGGACACATAAGATGAGGATGACTACTAACAATAAAAACTACAACCATTTTGTAGACTTCTTTTTGGCACCTATTTACCAAAAAATCACAAGCACTACAATGCCTAGATTGCCTATGTCTTGTAAAGATTGCATTCAATTGAGAAGTCAGATTCAATTGGCTGACTGGTTCTTCATGGAAGAGTACACTATCTTAAGGTTTTATGGTTCAGTAGTTGAACCTTGCAAACTTCCAATGCATGTTATAGAAAGGGTTTTTCCACTGGAATATTTAAGGAAAATGGAGAGAACAGATGAAATTTTCAGTGGACAATAAAAGAAAATGATATTTCCTTCCTTGCCTTTCGCAATTGGAGGCCTCACATTTGAGAGAAAGGCTTTCAAAGTGGAAAATGAATTGGTAACTTTTTTTGGCTTTCATTTTGTTAGTCACTGGAATTATAATCCACTGAACATAATAAAAACAAGACTAATTGCCAATGGGAACTTTGCGAGAAAATATCAACACCAGGAGATGCCATTGATAGAAAAGTTTAAAAATAAGGATTCATGGGATGAGGTTAAGAAAGAGATGGAGAAACATGCAGCAGAGAATAATATTTAAATGCAACAACTGTCATCCCAAATTACAACATTGCACATATCAGAGTCACACAAATCAGGGCATCTGACATACTTAAATTTCTATGAGAAAGCATCTGAACCTTCTAAGAAGTCTATGCCGAAAGAAATTAAAGAGGCATGCATATCTAAAATGTAGTGTCAAACCAAGATAACTAAGTTTTGGAAAATGAGGAAAAATTTGGGTGAACTAAAGACATAAATAGATTTTGAGGAAATTGATGAGGATGACCTTTTCAACACTTATTGAGATAAAGAGCATCCAACTATACTATATCAACTTGACAGTTGCAGTGATAGTGATACTGATATTCAAAGACAGAAGGCCCTCCAGTCTAATGCTAACATTCAAGGTATTAAGGATTTTGGGTCAACTAGGGGCAGAGATATTATTAAACTTCAAATGAGTGATTCTACTAAACAAACGTATGGTAAAGGAGAAACTATGATACAAAAAATGGATTATGTAGGTATAGGGCCCATTGGTGCAAGTGGTGATAGGATTTGGAATCTAGTTCTAGTACCAGACCCACCCAAAAGAGGAAGTAAACCAATCATTAGAAGCTTTGAGATTGAAGATGATTCATCTAAAAAGGGCAAAAAACATTATACTTCTACTTCTGAAGGTCATCTCAACACATTATTTGTTAAATCTTTAAATCCAGTTATAGTTGATCCCACTGGCACTAGCACTAACACTGGCACTAGCATGGATGAACCTTGTGCAGAAAAGCAAAAACCTATGACAATTACACCATAAGAAATGTCAATAGTTACTTCAGTAATGTATGCACTAGTGGCTTCTATACAAAACCCTGAAAAAAGTCCTAAAATGCTAGGATTTGGAATGGGCCATCTTCAGTATGTTGGCAATCCTCAAAATACAATTGTAGGTGGAGTAATTTTAGCTGGAGATGGAGGAGCATCAGCATTCAATGATACAGTTGATAATTCACCTTTCAAATACTCAATTGTGTCAGAAAACTTGGATTATAGTTTAAACGAGTTTGCATCAAAGTTTGAATAGACAAGCAAAAGAAATAGGCAAATTATGAAGACTTTGAAAAGTAATGTAGTTGTCGAATGTTAGGGATCTACTAACAGAATATTTCCAACATATGATCCAAAAAATGAAATGATGAACTCCATGGTTGCTATGCCCCTAGGTAGAGATAATAATCCACCACAAAATATAATAAATTGTAATGATATACAAGTTACTACTCTTCAAATGAATTTGTCAAAAGTGAAAAATATTGACAAAATCAATATATCAAAAGAGAGAAACAAAATGGTCTACTCTACACTTCTGAAAGTGGAGAGGGAAAAAAAAGGCTTACAAAGCAAATAGAAAAGTTACAGGTAGACCTTGATAATGTGAAAGCAAAGGAGAAAGCAGTAGATAATAGGTTCAAAGAATTGCAAAACATGATAAAGAAATCTTCTCCTACAAAGGCAATTGTCTAGCAAGAAAAGATGAATGAACAAGTGCAACATTTGACTAAAGAAATGGATGAGTTCCAAAAAATACTTAAGAATGAACAAGCATCTATTGCACAATTGTTCAAGTCTGTAGAGAGTAGTGCACAGGTCATCAATCAATTGAAAATTGAGCTAGAATCTACTACCAAGGAAAATAAAATTTTGAAGGATGAATGGGAGAAGGAAAAGAAAAAATTGGAGTCTAGGGAAAGTATGACTTTTAATTTGCAAAAGGAATTAGGGAATGAGAAGAAAAAAGAGGAGTCTAGTGCAGACACAATTCACAATTTGAATAAGCAATTGGAGAATATGAAACAAAAAGAGTTGTCAACTGCAAAAACTATCAGTGATTTGAAATAAGAATTGGAGAATGCAAAGAAAACAAAGTCTAGTGTTATTGCAAGCACGAACACAATCCACAAATTGAGGAGGGAACTAGAGAATGCAAAGAAAAAAGAGGAGTCAACTACAAAGCAAAACCTCAATTTGAGAAAGGAATTGGAGAATGCAAAGAAAGAGGAGTCTAGTCAAAGTCTCCATGATTTGAAGAAGGAATTGGATAGTGTGAAGAAAAAGGAGGAGTCCACTTCAAAGACAATCCATGATTTGAAAAGGGAACTCGAGGAAAAGAAGAAAAAAGAGGTAACTACTTCAAATAAAATTCAAGATTTGAAGAAGAAATTGGAGGATGAGAGGAAGAGAGCAACTGACTGGCAAAGGAAACTAGAGGAAATGCAAAAAAAGAGTGAAAAGGAGATGTCTAAAATGAAGAAAAAGGTGGAGAATGTAATTGTAGAAAATAGAACGACCTCTTTCGAAGACCATCATGTGAAGGATACTATAATAAACACAGTTAAGCTTATCAAACAAGAAATTTGAGACAAAATAATGATGATCAGTGATGGTTTGGTTGAATGGCTTCATTTAAATAGCAATCTCAGAGTTGTCTTTGAAAATGTAAAAATTGATTTTTAGGCTAAAATAAAAATCTTCACCAGTTCCTTAAAAGATCTTTCTAACCAAGTTCTCAATAAACTAAAGAGATTTAGTGATAGGGATTTGGTAAACCATGGATTAAACAACCACTTGGATGCCTATGTAATGTTCATTAATGTCTCTCAACATTGTGAAGAAGTAACATGAATTGGTGAATCGCTCAATTCTACTTCCAAAGAGTTGATGAAGATTAATAACACCATAGTGAACTTGTTGAATGTTGGATTACCAAATCTAGCTAACTCAGAAGGCACATTCATTGGAAAAAAAAGTTACATACAAAATTTTTAGGGCAGGATGAATTCTGATTTAGGGAAATTGCCTGAAGAATTCACTCTAGAGGGAATTGTAAGTTGCATCAAACCACTGTCAACAATGAGTGATGTTATAGATAGATTCCTCTTATCATATGATTCCATCTCTCAGAAGTTTTTTTTTTATGAGACTACCACTCATTAGCTACAACTTCAAAAAAATGGGGCTTCCAAATGATGCAAAATGGAGTGCCCTAAAGAAATTCAGTGAAGTTGGGTCATCTTCTCAAACTATTACTGTTGCTATCAGTGGCAGTCATAGCTAATAGCACTAAGTAGTAACACTGTAACAACTTAGTAAGTGATAGAACTATAATTTTTTTGTTACTTGTTGCTCTTTAATTTCAAATTTTGGATTTAATTTTAACTGTGTTTAATGTTAATTGTTACAGGAATCAAGAGCTAGCATATCAGGATAGTTGGGTAGCCAAGCACTAGCATACTATGGCATATCAGAAATCAAGAGCTAGCATATCTGATCATATGTACAATTACAAACTGACCTATGGCTATTGCTGCTCCCTTGTATCTACAAAAGGGAATTCATGGTCATTGCAATTTGACATTGAGTCATTTGCAAAGGGTTGTAATTGTTTGTAATTGACAATCGTTAAATGTATTATGTTATAGGCTGCTTTGTAATTATAAAGTATAATACATTTTTTTTTATTTGAGCTTATTTTGTTAAATGCATTATGTTACAATTTCTTAAAGAAACTAGAATCAATGAAAATCTCAACATGTTTAAAAAATACAATCAATGAAAATATCCACATGTAAGTACTAAGTTTGTAACATCAACATGTTCAAAAAAAAAATTAAAAAAATTAAGGATCTATAAAGAAACAGTGAATGAAGGCTATAAATTAACTTCTACAAACATGTTACATAATTAATTAGTAGGTAGAGTCTTAGATCAGAGCTACTAGCCTACTACTTGACTCACGTAGAAGGTTGAGAAGTTGCTATAGTTGTCATTCTGCCTGGACTGGCTCAGCATCACTATCATCAGAATCCTCCTCATTTATTGCATATAACATTTCATTGTTTGTTGTGTTTTCTTTAGATTCATTTTCAGTGTCAGACTAACTATGCATGCCAAATTCAATATCATCTTCATTGCTTTGACTTTCAATATCATGATATGAACCACTACCACTGCTACTGCCACCACCACTACCACTACTACTTATGTTTGAAATTTTGGCAATCCCTCTTCTTTGACATCGCTTTCTCCAAATGCTAACAACCCTATCATAAGGGAAACTTTCTACCTCATATCTAGAATTATAGAGCCTCAAACAATTATCCAAATTTTTGTCTAATTTGTTTCTAACCTTTGACTTAAGGAAGCCCAAAGGACTAAAAACTCTCTCATCCTCCATTGAACCCAATATCATTGTCAAACATAAATTGGTAAGCTTGAAATATTTTGGTATTGCCTCTCTCAATTGATTGCTCTCACCAAGGTTTTTTCAAAGCTTTGTTACCACTTCCTCTTCATTTGGGTTCTCCATAACAGCATATTGTTCCCTCATTATATTTGCAAAAGAGTCTGACTGATCTCTCAGTCGAGTTTCATCTAAAATTTCATTTATGGTGACTCCATTGATTAGTTTAGGTGTGCAAAAATGCTTAATCAGAGTCATCATCCTTCTTTGATAATCAGTTGGACTGTTTAGAGACCACTATTGTGGAAAAGCAATTGACATTGCTTCCAATAGTTCCTTTAGAGGGAATCTGAATCTGATTTCTAATGACAGATTGTAGCAAACTCGCTTGACAAAGTCAAGCATAGAGTCTTTGATCTTCTTGAAGGCTTCACTTGTAACACGTGAAAGTGCCTTCTCTAGTTTTGATTCAACTTCGCTTCCTGCTTTGTTGGGGTTGGAGTTGGAGTTGATGCGGGCCTAGTACTACATTGGTATGTTAACTCCACATACATTGGCATATACCTCATTGTTTGCACCAATATGTAAAAATTTCCCAAGATTGTTCAAATCTGAGATTTCTAACCACTTTGTATACTTTGTTTCATCTAATGGTAATAATTGGTACATAGTTTCTAGGCTACTACATGTCATTTTACATAGCTTATTATATTCTACAATGTACATAGCTCTTTGTTGAACCTTTTTTATAATATTTCTCATGTCCTATAGCATGGGGAGAATAGTTGCTAAAGTTAAGAGTACCTTAACATTAGTTAGTCTTGAATATAGCTAAGAGAATCTATCTTGCATAGAGTGGATTAGTCCAACCAATGATGGGTATTCAGATATTACTCGACGTGTTGGTCCATCCAAAGAGATCTATCTGGTATCATCCCATCAGTAAGTCCTGTAACAAAGTGTTGAAATTACCAGACTCATTTTGGATTTCGATAGAAGTATTGGTAAATCTCTTTGATCAAAGATTCCATTTTACTTACACAACCAAAATTTTTGACAATTCCAAAAGCTAGATTCATTCGATGGGCCATGCAATGAATGGGAATAGCGTAGGGTGCCAAATCATTCTTGATCTTTTTGCAAAGACTGCCTTTATGACCTTGCATAACTAAAACACCATCCGCTCCAACACACACAAACTTTTTGGCAATCTCCATGCTATCCAAACCTCTAGATTCAATTATAGTAGTCTTTAATAATTCATATAAGTTTTTCGTTGTCGCACTATGATTCAATTTAGCAATAGATAGTAGAAATGGTTGGTGACAAAGATTGTTTATAGTATAAACATGCATGCACACCCAAGAAGTATTATCAATTGATGTAACTTCATATAGAGACAATGTAATGAAATTTGAATTTTTTATAGATTCCTTCATATCTTTCATTTCAACCTATGCAAGACATTTAGCCCATTCTCACCTACTATTTACTGACTAGTAACTATTAGGATAGTTTTGAGTTTTCAAAAAATGCAATAATGTAGTCATTGAAGGGTAGTACATCATAGAGTGTCCTCTACTCAATATATAAAAGATGACACCTAATTGAACTACTTTTCCCATATTTTTCACTTCCATTGCTTTCCCAATGAAATTTTCAATGGAACCTTTTACTATAGAATGCTTCTCCCGTATTTTCTGGTGTAACTCGTATAATTTAGCATTCCTCATATGCAAATAATTGTCCTTTGTTTTCCAAGTTAGCATGGATTTTTGGACTCCATCTATAATTTCCTTCTTGTAAACTTTACTGACATGATTTTATGTGGTATCAATTTTAAGCTGCAGCCTCTTCTCCTTCTTTGTTATCTCTATGCAAATCTTACATTTGCATTCTACAGGAGGCTCACCATCATTTGGATTGGGCATAGGTTCAATGAATCAGTACTTTTCTACCCATTCTAACTGAAAATTCCTTTTGGACAGATCCCAACGAGATCGATCTTTCTTCGATTCTAGTTTTATTTTCCCCTTTTGTGCATGAACCTGATTTATAGAATCAATTTTGGTTTTCTCAATTGACTAGTCTAGGACTGACCCCAACTCTATAATCTCAGTTTGTGACTCCCTACTCAAGGGAAGTTCCTCTAGATCTTGTTCAAGTTCATCCTCGACTGAGATATCAGGTTCACCAACATGAACTTCAATACTATCTGAGGGTCCAACTTGTGATGAATCTCCTTTTTCAATAACCACTGGAGATCTAGCTTGTGAATCTTGTAAGTTGCCAACATTTCCACCACCAAAATATGCTGCTACGATTTTGAATTTTGGTAATGGTGGGCTCTCTTGGATTTCGGGGATTGTACCCCTCTTGTTTGACATGGCAAACCAATAAAGGCTGCAAAAAAAATCAACTTAGTTGTTGAACAAAAGACTTAACTACTTAGACTACATATAATAACAATAATATGATTCATTCTCAAAAAAAGGGTACTACTACTATAGTACTACAGTCTACGGTACTACCCAATATAATTCACAAACCTAATACCTATAGGCTATCTTAGCATGTGAGATGTCCAATCACCAGCAGACATTGGATAGTGAAACTAAAAAAATAACTAGTACCACTTGCAAAATAATTTAAAAATCACTTGCCTTTAACAAAACCCAAAGTCCACAAGTCAATGGCCAATGCACTCAACACTCTGAAAGTTCGGCAGCAATAAGAAATGCCAGTCTCCAAACCAAAAAATAGCAAATTGTGTAGAATAATAATTTCTTATAGTCCAATCTAGGTTGGCAAATTAGGCAAGGTTAACAAGTGGGAATGTTAAATGTAGGTGAAATGCACCTTCCTATGCAAACCCATACTAGGAAACAATTGGCTAAATGGGGCAGGTAATTGACACACGTGTTGGCGACACCCAACCCAAGGGAAAATTTATATGGTTGTAGTAATGGCAAAATAATGTCTGCCAATAAGACACAACATGAAAAGGCTGGCGATATGTTTAAAATAAATTTATCCAAACTGTATATTGCATTAGTGATTGCACCGATATTTTTGGCCAATCATGTGATAACTAATGGGCGACCACCCCGAGCATTGCACCCAAATATGATAAATATTTGCCAAATGACAATTAACCCATTAGACGAGATCGCCAAAAGGCAAAGATTTGCCGCTAAAGTAATCCCTGGTACAAATTTGGCAAGTGATGTGAATTTGTGATTTTGACACTACGGTTTGTTTTGGTATGTTGTACTTTATGATGGATTTTCATATTTGGTTTTGTGGTTCTGTGATGATTTTCCATTTTAATTAAATAAAATTAAAAGTTAATTTAATGATTGAAGTTAATAAAAAAATTATAAAGAAAGTCAATATTTAATTATATTTAATTAATTGAGAAACTAATTAAATATATATATATATATATATATATATATATATATATATTAAAGTTCTAATTTTGCATATTTATATTTATTTTATTTAATAATTATTATTTAGGATTTTTATTTAAATAATAAACTATAAATAATATTATTAGTTGAATTAAATATATTATTAAAATGTCTCGTAATTAACTAGAAAGAGAAAACATAAATTTAATAAAGTTTATTTTAATTTAATTGTATAAAGCTTACGCATGAAGTTAAAATATAATAAATTAATTAAAGAGAGAAAGAAAATTAATTAATAAAGATATTATTTTAATTTGCCAAAAAGTTTGTGTATGAAAATGTAAAAAGGTAATAAAATAATGAAACATAATGATCAACGATTCCCCTCACGTGATTATACAATCAGAGCCCCAAATTAGGAGAGAACTCAATATTAGAGATCTAGTGCTCATTTTGCAAATACCACGATTTGTAGAATCAATTTTCAGAGAAGGAAGTTTTTAGAGGAAAGGGATTTTCTCACATTCTTTGTGTGATTGTGTGTTTGCATTTTTGCTTGTTAGCATCAAATTGAGGTAGAATCTTATGTTTGATTTACATAATAAGATTTCCATTTTCCAATCTTCTATCTACTTCATGTTTGGATAGATCCATTCTCAGATATTTGTAGATTTGTTGATATCATTGATGAAACCCTATTGTGAATCTTAATTTATATTCATATCAAAGTTATCTATGCTTGAGGAATGGAGTTTTCGAAACCCTTGTTCATTTATGTTTTAAAAAGATGGGTTTTGGACTAAGAATTGAATTCTAGAATGTAAATTTGAATGGTTTTTTTGGGTTTCCTTATCAGAGTATTTGATCACATTTTTATTTTTTTTTAAATTAAAAATAATAATAATTAAATGGGAGTGTGTCATGTTTGTTTATTGTAAAACAATTTTTTTTAAATGTATATTATTTCAGGGTGGAGCGACCAAAACCCCCCAGCCCCCTTCATACCTATTCATAGTAGCAATTGTTATGTATGCAACAAGTACTGATGCTAATGAAGTAGTACTATGTTGTAGTTGCAATAGAGCTGCCTGTAGTAGCCTTTTTAGGCCAAGCTTGTAGGCCTTTATAATTGTAGGTGATATTAAATTTTGAATGTATTTAAATTTTAAGTTATTAATGTTTTTAATTTTAATTTTAATTTCTTTGATTAATAATTTTCTTTTAATTATTAAATTATGTTAATTTATTAAGTAGTTTCTTTAAAATATATGTTATTAGCAATTAATTTTATTTATTTATTTATTTATTAAATAATTTGTTGATAGGATGTTAGAAGGAGATTAGTTAATTAAATTTTTATTATTATTTAATATCATTAAAAAATTACTGGTTAATTAATTTATTATTATTATTTAATATATGATCCTAATAGAGACAAAAAAATTGTTAGTTAGTGGTAACTAGGTATCAAATTTAAAAGTGAATATGGGTTAAGTTGTAAGGGGAATTTTATAAACTTTATTGAATCTTGTGTTTTAATAATGAATTAAACTATTAAACAATGTTTAAACAACTTTTATATCAATTGTTGAATCGTTTGGGATTCTAGTGAACTTGGAAACCTTAGTGAGTCTAGAAACTAGAGAAATGGAAATTGAAACCCTGATTGAAATTGAAAACATTATCAACTGTTATACTTAGAAATGAAAACGAAAACCTTGGTTGTTATCGAATCTTTCTATTTTGAAAATCTTAGTTGTTATCATACTTTGAAAAGATGAAAACTAAATGTGTATATTTGTTGAACTCTTATGTTTTTATTATGAATTGAACTATGGAAACTTTGTTTAAACAACTTGTTATGTTTTGTTGAGTGTTGAGACTCCTATGGATTTGAGAACTTTAGCGAATCTATAATACTTGAAAATGAAAATGGAAACATGAAAACCTTTGGTAAATATTAAACCTTTGTGTTTTCCAAAACCTAAAGTATTGAGAAGGTTACATTGTATGTACTATATGTGATGTGTGGTTTACTAATGTTGGGCTTGGGTTGACTTAGCTTTGACTAGTTAGGATGTTTACTAGAGGCTTAAGAGCTTTGTTCAGTGACATCATGATGATGTTTTGATTATGATCTTTTATACCCAACCATGGTGATGTGTCATGTGTGTGCTATGATGAGTTTGATTAGAGATTTTAATGTGCTTCCTAGTTCTTGTGTAGGATCGAGGTGGATGATGTGTCTTTCCTAATATAACCTTCAAGTCTTTGATCAATTATCCTTGATTGTTTCCTAGTTGCTTGTATAGAACTACAGTGATTAAATGATTTATTTTTGGTGATGGCATGTTATAACATGGATTTGGTTTATGTACACTTATTTTTTGGATCAGTCCTATTAGGATGACCGTATTGATGGAATATGTGATTATGATCAGCAATATTTCTATACTTTCTAGTTGCTTGTTTAAGAATTGATGTGTTGTTTATAGTCATTTGAGATCTTTTTCTTATTCTAAGCTTAGGATAGGTTTTATGTATGTCATGTTGGGAATTGGCTTGTAATGGAGGTCAAGGCCCTAAAGAGGTTGATGGGTAATCCATTGTAGGTTATTTTAATAAGTGATAACATTTCATTAAATGGATTTGAAATGAATTAATAAGATATTGGTACCACAAAAAGTCACTAGGGGGTCAAAGTATTAAAAGACTACTAGGGAAACCTTAGAGTTAACTTGTTAGTATGCCTTTTCTCTATGGAAGGATATTGATGCCTCATAAAGACACTAGGGGGCTATAGTATTAAAAGAGTTTTGGGTAGCCTTAGAGTTGGCTCATGTGATGACACTTTCCCACTTGCATAGTAGATTTCCTACATGTCTATGTTGCCTCTAGGATTAGTTGACACTTGTGTCTTGGTACCCTTTGAGAGAGTTTTCTTTCAAGTGATTCCTTGAACCTAGATGTTGGTTTTTGACTTTTCAATTTTTTATCCATTTGGGACTTGAGTTTATCTCCTCAGTGTAGTGGGAGTGGGCCATTTAGGTTCCATGAGTTCTGGTGGTAGTGCATTTTCTTATACCATTGATATCTAACAATTCAATGCAATGGTTGGAGTTCCTTGTTCTATACTCTCTTTCATTTTGTTTCTTATGTACAATGATAGATGGTTGTATTGTATTGTATTGTATTTTATTTCATAGATCTTATGAGATGATGTAATCTATTTCATGATGTATATTACTTCAACCTCTCATACCCTATGACTTGTATAGTGGATGATTGTGCACATTGTTTATTGCCATGTGGCATCCTATAATTATTTATTGTTTAAACACAATTCATACTTGTAGTTAATCTTAATATGGATGTGTTATATATTTATTTTAGTATTAATTAAACTTAAATGTGATTCAATTTCATGGATCCCTAAGAGATGTAATCTATTTTATGGTATGTATTTATGTAAATGTTAATGCTTATGCTATTCTATCTCTTGTTGTTATTTCTTGTGCTATATTATATCTATTGTTGTTAAGTTATTATCTTTCAAAAAAAAAGTTTGACAAACATAGTGAAACTTTAGAATAATTTCTTTTGTGTTCCCTAGTGGGGTGTTATAGGAATCTCCTAACATGGATTTAAATTCTCCTAAAAAGGACTGATATGTATTGAATGTATTTGACTCCTAATAGGGTCCATCCTCTAACAAGAGAAATTTATATAAGTACATCATTTTGTGGGTATCATCCCCATTAGGGCTTTCCCTTTGATGAAGGGTTTCCCTAGATAAAATATCTGGCCTTATTGTGTATGAGTATCTTCTTATGGTTGTTGATTATATTGTTTACATTCTTAAAGGTTAATAAGGTTGATAATTTTATAATAATTTTATAATTGTTTTAGTGCCCCACTCTAAGTTATAGTGGTGGACTTTACTTTCTAACAATTGGTATCAAAGCTTGGTTATAGATTCAAATCCTCATATCCTCTAGTAACATTTAGGGGGAGATTGTTGGAAATTTGTTTGGAGCTCTCGTCAAAATTTGTGACAAGGGAATCATTATCTCCTATGTAGTATAAGTTGAGTGGCCATATTGAGCATTGATAGATTGGTCTTTTGGTGCAATGAAAACTCCACTCTAACATATTCATGTTATCTTGTTGGGCTATGTTTATCTCACAATTACGTATTCTTGACATTATTTTTCTACACAATTCCATTAATCCCATAGTTTTTCTTGGTTAGTCTTCCTCAATGTCAAATTGGGTATATTTAATATCTTAAAAGATTATGGGAAAGATTAATAATATCATAGTTGGGTCGTAAATAAAACCTACAATATTTTTCATCCCTTTGTGTTGAGAAATTTATTGAGCTCCTAACACAAGGGTATTCATGCAAGATAGTTTTATGGAATATTGATTGTGTATGATTTTTTTAACATCAATGTTTCAGATCACACTGAGTAATCTATCATCAAGATGAAAGAAAGTAAATGAAAAATGAGTGGAAAACAAGAACTAGATCTACAAAGATAGAATAAGGCAAAAAAAGGAGAGGTGACAAAATAAATATTAAATGAAATGAAATGAAATTAACATAATAAATTTAATAAAATACGTGTGCTAAAAAAATAAACAATAGAAATATGCAAGACGTAATCAAACCTAAACAAAAATAATAGGCAAGTAAGGAAATAAAGGAAACTAATTCCTATAAGCATAAATAAATTTTTAAAATAGACAAAAAAACAATGCTATTTAGCACATTATGGTGTTATTGTAACTAACATATGACCTCTTGGTGAAATAGTTAATGGTTTGATCTTTGTTTGGGTTCAAACCCATAAAATCAAAAGAATTAGAAAGATCATAGAAAAAAAAAAATCAATCCTAAGAGGAAGGCAAAATGAAACTCACAAGTGGTGAATTCCAAAGAATTTTAACTTGATCCACAACTAGCAGGACCTAGGTCTAGAAACTAAGAAATTATAATTTGATAAAATAGAGGGAACTCCAACCCAGACACCAAACAAAACCCATTGCTTCTAAGAAAGTAGGGGCAAGGAAGATGAAAAACTTCCAAAAATAAATAGAAATATAAGGATCATAAAGAAGGAATCTTATAGAACCCAAGAATTGAAAAGAGAAGACAGTCAATCCAAAGAGAAGAAACAACCAAATGAAGACATCCATCTACAAAAAACATGCCATGCAAAATCCATCTGAGGAAGGGAACCCATAACCATAGAGCCCTTCTTACCAACAAAAATCCACCTCAAAAGGATGTGTCTCCACTTTTAAGGGAGCTCCCACCTCAAAAGGAAACCATAAAAAAAAGAATAATGGAGATAAAACAACATATGTCACAAAGAAACCAAGTAGCATCTCATCTCTATAGAGAAATATTCTTCCTTAATAAGAGCCTCACAAGGAGATAACGAGCCTAAAAAGGTATTAAAAAAGAAAAAAAGAAGATAAGGAAGAAAGAGAAAGCCCCTCAAAAGAAACAAGTGTCCAAAAATTAAAGGCACCAAAGAGAAAATGATAGAATAAAGCCTCCTCAAATCTACCAAACTAAGAAGACAGTGGTAGAAAAGTAGAGGAGAATATCCAACAAGACAATACAAGCCTTACCACAAGAGAAACACTACACAAAATATCCAGAGTCTTTGGTAAAAAAATCAAAACCCATGAGCACACAATGGTCAGAAAATATCTGAGAGAAAAGGAAAAACCTAGATAGTAAGGAGAGGAACCCCAAGACTCCAACAAATAGACCTGTCCCAAAAAATCCTTAGTGATAAAGGACAAACTAAAAAGGAGAATGCCTATAAACCTAGAAAGAGGTAGGGAAGAACAAAAAAACACAATCTAATAATTTTTAATCCTACAAAAATGAAAGACACAATTCTCCCACAAGAGAGACAAAAAAACCAAAGAAGGGTGCAAACCATACCCAAAAATGGAAACCACAAAGCAATGGAAGAGAACAAAGGTCCACAACCAATAGCTACAATGCTACCTTATCTTGCAAAAAAGAACTAGATATTGGGCCTCTTAGGACCAAGAGACAAGCCCACACAAACACATAACCTACAAAAAATAGAGCCCTAGCATAGAAATCCATATGGGTGTCCATCATTATCCTCCAAATATGTTGACTCCCCAACATTGATAAAAACCCTAGAATAGTCATTTTCTATACTCGTCGCTTCACTTTAGATGATAATAGCTAAAAATTAATGTAGACCTATCATTCATAAATAAAGATATTGTCAACTTATTCTCATTATCTTATTTTAAATTTAATGGATGATATTATTATTAACTATACAAATGTGTATATTAACCTTGACTCTTATTGATTTTTCCACTTTTTACAAAGATAGCTGGGATGGCTACTACTTTGTCAGGGTAGATCTTAGATGTGTCACTAGTGATATGTGTTCCAGTCTAGGGTCTTGATCTCACTATGCTTAGTTGTGACCTTAGGTTGTACAAACTATAAGTCAAAAAAGCTTAGTCTATGTTTGTTTTTTTGGGTTGATTATTGGCACTCCTAGTTATATTTACTTCTAACATGGAAGGAAAATATGCTCCCTATTTGAGTTATGAAAGTCAAGATAGTATTTCAACCTCACCTCTTATGTGTTTCATACTTTTTGGTTGACGTTATTGCTCTTAGAATTGTAGAAGATGGAAAATATTTTAAAATGATCGATAAATTATGTACCTTATCTTGGAGTGCTTAAATCTTTGTCAAAAATACATTTGGGACGAAGGCTTGAAGATGTTGTTAAGAAGCTGTATGAAACATCATCTACCATTGATTTGAAGGATGTAATTTATTGGATTTTTAGAATAACCATATCAGATAAAATGAAAAATTGATATTGACATGAAATGCAAGGTGGGTTGTTTTACTCATCATTCTTTGAATTCTTCCTAATTACAAAAATAAGTTATGAATGTGCTTCCACTTAAATCTTTGAATATTGAAAAATAAATTAGTGATGGATCTATCTATGACATAAAAGAGTTGAAATTTCTTATTTTCCTTCTTTTTTTTTGCATATTTCAAGGCATTATATTTTTTAGTTTTATTTGGAAGTGTTGTTACACAACTTTTCAAGTGATCTTAGTAATATTGTATGCTATTTTTAAAATTTTAAAGCTATTACAACCTTCATATATTCACAATTTTTTTATTACAAATGAAACTAATTCTCCTATAGCTATATTCTATGAATTTACTCTCTTTTTTCATGCCTAAACTATGTTGACTTTGAGTACATCTCTAGGAAAAATGCTTTGCATATTTATTTTGAACTAAGAGTTGATCTACGATCTAATATTTTTCTATAACATTGTTGAGTTGTGGATGTGTGTCACATCATCCTATTCACCCTCTCATAATAAGAGATAAGTCATAGTCAAAGATGCAAATTAGTGTAGTTATATTTTCTTAACTTAAAAAATTGAGTTTGATGTGTAACCATTATACATGAAGTTAAATAGATAACTTTTATGTGTATGCTTAGCAAGAAAGGAAAATTTTATCTGATTTATTGAAATAATTTTTTAGACTAGGTGATGAGTGGGCCTACAAAAAAAATTAAACTTGACGTGTGATAATAAAGAGAATACATACTATATTGTGCATGCAATTTGTGAAGCATGTATAGAGATGGAATTTTGGTACTATCTTTTTGAGATACTTTAAAAAGAACCTAGCATGATATGTAGAAAAAAAGATTTAATTTTCCATAAGAAGTATAAATGATATTATTATGAAATTATATTGAATGAGATGTGTGTTTCTCTAGAAGTTTGGCCATGTTCTTTAGCTCACGTTGGATGCAAGGTGTTGTACAACATCTACTACCTCTATGTGACAAGTGTCACTCATTTTACATATATATGTACCTTGAATTTTAATTTTATTTTGGGTTTTTATTTATGACCATCTAGCTACCAAATTTATCATCCCTTTCATGAAATATGTTTCTTTTTAATATTTATTTCTATTGATTTTATTAACCACCTTTGAGATTTTAAATTTAATATGTCAACATTCAATTTTTAGAGTTATTATGATCTTGGGGTGGCTGGGATGTGTGTCTTCCATGTTTCTAGTCTTGTGGTACAAGATAATATTTATTATCTAGTTCAATATCTAACATTGATAGAATGTACAAGGGAGTAGATCACAAAGAACATTCTTATGATCACTTTCATGATTTTTTTGCATGTCTTTATAAAATGGTTAGGTGCATTAACATTAATATGACTATGGATATTGATTATGTATTACATGAGATTTTATATGCATTAATTTCTTGAATTTGATGTAAGCTTTGATGATATGAGAATATGGAAAGGATGTTTAACATGTAGCTCAATATCTCTTGATAATAATGAACTATAATTATATAGTATTGATATTCTTGATAAATTGGTAAATAGCTACATTTTATATGATTCTAGTGAGGTATGATATTTTTCATAAGGAGAGGTCTACATACTACCTTGATTAGATAACTAGTGTGTTTTATATAGTTTTTTCTTGACTATATAAATAAAAGATATATGATATTAATCCTTTTAGGGTGTTTATGAATTGGAAAAGGATTACCTAGGGTTTTGAATATTGATACACCTAAGGGAAATAGAGAGGATGACACTCTTTCCTATGATCCACCACTATATTATATAATGTTTGGCCAAAGTGACTTATTCATGAGGTTGATATGAACAAGCCTAGCAAGAATTATGGACAAAAAAATTCTATAGTAAAAAATATTTTCCATATCCTAATTATATGAATTGCATATTTAGAGTAGGTATTCCATGCAAGTATATCAAACCACACTGAGATACACCCTTCATTTTTGTTCCTTCTTTTCCAAGATACTAGGTATAGCAAGGTTGGAAATTCTATGAATAGGCAATATCCAAAATTAGTGTGAGGCGTTATGGTTGGGTGGGAAAGATCATGAACCATGTTTTGTGTATTTGATTTACCTACAAGTGATAAATACATCGTCAAAAGATCTTGTGTTTTTGACTGAATTAATTGCACTTACATGAATGGAATTAGGAATGCTTATTTATGTTAAGATATGACATTTTTTTGAGTTAAATTTTCTTGGTGAAATACTATGGTGACAACATGGACATGAGGACCTATGTTAAATAAATGAGAAAATTGGACCCATTAGCATTCAAATGTAATTGTAGAGTATGCCTAAATGGTCTACTTACTAAGTAAGAAACCTCTGTTGGATGATACATATGATTAATTAATTTTAGTTACCTATGGTCAAGTTATGATCTAAATATAAATTGAATTAAGAAATTGCAACTTTAAAGATAATGTTTTCTCTTTATGTGTAAATTAAAATAATTTTTGTATGATCTATTGACTTTGTGAACAAAATAAAAGTATCATCAATTTATATGTACGAGTATGACATGAAGTAGATATGAAGCATCTATAGATATGAGTGAATTCATGAGATATTAAGGTTTGGTAAGTAAGAATAGGTAGGTGCTTTCTTTTCTTGTGTTTTTTGCATAATATACAACTTAATTTTGGAAATTATTTAGAATATTTGATTTGACTTACTACATATCATGGACTAATATTTTAGTTTTGTTGCAATGAATGTAACAAAACAAATGACACATCATTAGAAAGGGAAATATTGTTGGAGAAAGGTAATTTAACATTGTAAAACTATAGAGTGGTAATGGAATTCACACACTCACATATAAATATTCTTCAAATGATTTTCTTTTAATCATGTCATTTTTCTCTATATTACTTTTTCCTTTGGAAAGTATGTGTGTTAAGTCTATGCAAATGTATTAAAATGAATATTAAGTTTCATTCATGTGAGTAAAAAAGATTGACTTTATTTATGCAGGTGATGGACAAGCTTGTCTATTTGCGGTAGAAACTTGATATAGTTTCATGCATTATTTTGAGTAACTAAAGTTAGACTACTTAATGTAGGAGAATTATAGGGTAGTTGGAATCTTGCATGCTGGAGTGGTTTGAGAGGTTGGAGAACTTGGTTGAAGAAGAGGTGTGTCTGATTGCCATTGAGTTTTCATGTTGGTTGAGGAGCTCAATCACTGAAGGAGTTCAACATATACTAATACTCAACATACACTATGTTGTTTTGTTTATACTATACTGCTAAGCTTATGCTATGTTACTCAATGTGTATTCTTTCTTGGTGGTTTTGTTGATGCCTAGCAATATGGTTCATTAAATGGAGTTCTTATTGTCTGGATTAGTTGAATTGGTGTATTTAAAGTGTGTGGAGTATTAAAAAGACATGGAGCGATCAGAGGGATGTGTGAGCACCTATTTGGGTCTTAGTGATCATTTATATGTGCATTTAATTGTTTTTGTAAGCCGAATAAGGCTATATATGTTTGTGATGTTCTAATTGCATCAAGCTAGAGTGATTTTTTAATGTAAGGGTTTACTTACCTTGTAACTTGCTAGCTTGACTTGTGGCTTAGTTTGTGTTAATGTTATAATTCTATCGGATAATTTATATTATATATATGAGATATATAATATATGACAAATATTATATATGGAATAATTCACTTATATTAGAGTGATATATATATATATATATATATATATATATATATATATATACATATATATATATATATGTACATACATATATATATATATATATATGTACATACATATATATATATATATATGTACATACATATATATATATATATATATGTACATACATATATATATATATGTACATACATATATATATATATATATATGTACATACATATATATATATATATGTACATACATATATATATATATATATGTACATACATATATATATATATGTATGTACATACATATATATATGTATATATATATATATATATATATGTATATGTATATATATATATGTATGTATATATATATATATATATGTATATATATATATATATGTATGTATATATATATATATATGTATATATATATATATATGTATATATATATATATATATATGTATATATATATATATATGTATATATATATGTATATATATATATGTATATATATATATATGTATATATATGTATATATATATATATATATGTATATATATGTATATATATATGTATATATATATGTATATATATATGTATATATATATATATATATATATAATTATAATGTATTGAGGGTATATTAATTGTGTTATAACTATAACTAATGTAAGTCAATATATTAAAGAGACATGTCTCTTCAAGAGGCATGCCTATTTATATCACATATATATTCATTGGAATAGTAACTTCAAAAATGCATAAAAGATCCACAAGTGCTATTACAAGTTACAAAATAGATTAATGATCCTATTTCACTTATAGTTTGGTATAAGTAGGGGGTCTTCTAGAGTCTTGAATCATGATTCATTTAGCATGGAGTAGTTGAGAGAACAAAGTAGAGAAGAGCTTGGTGGCTTGCGAGAACAATTTTAGATTGTTCTTGGGGTTTCTACCATATTGAAAATTTGGGCTAGCTAGAGTTTGGATATCCCAAGATCTTGTAGAAATATTATTGTAATTGCTTATCTATTTGGCCATAACCTCAAAGGCCTTACAATTGAGCTTGTTAGATGAAGATATTATGATTCTATTGTGAGATTTGGCATTATTTGGATCTAAATATTTGTGTTATATTTTTTTTTTCTACATGGTTATTTGTTGGGGGATAGAACATCTCCTTTTGGTATTCTCTTGCCTTGTAGTACATTAGTAGATATCAGAGTGAAGATTGGATCTAGTTGATCTTGTGGATTTTTTTCTATGGGTTTATGAAGATCTTGGAAGATGTCTCTAAGAAGATTGGACCCTAGATCAATTGATGATCTCTATGATGCCATGGAGACTAGGACATAGGAGAAGGTTAGATTAGATTTTAGATCTAAGATGGACTTGATAAATAATGATACCAAGGAATGTGGGAATTGAAGATGGTTACAAAGAAGTTGCTAAAGACTTTGAAGTTTTTGGACGTAGTGGTGAAGACAAAATTGTTCACATGGGGAGATCTATGGAAGATTAGAGTTGTTTGGTTGGATATGTCTAACTCTTTGGTTAAAGCTAAAGGTAAAGCACAAAATGGAGGTAGAGGATATTAGTGACCCTCTTAGAGTGAGTTTAGTACAAACTAAGTTGAGAGGACATGTTTCTCTTTGGTGTAAAGAATTGCAAAGAGATAAATAAGAAGAAGGTGAAATTAAAATCACTCATTGGAGGTTAATTGTGACAAAGATGAAGGATAATTTCATTCTTGTTGAATATAAACTTGAGTTATTTAAGAGATATAGGAATCTAAAATAGAAGGATATGTCTATGAAAGATCACATCGAGAAGTTTTACAAGTTGACTATTTGGCCTAAACATAGAGAAATTTGTGAGGAGAAGGTGTCTTAGTATATAAATGGTTTGTGATTTGCTATTCAAGATGAGGTTGGTATGCTGAAGATTAATTTAGTTGATGATTCTTATCACTATGCTCTGAAAGGTAGAAGATAAGTTGAAGAGGAGACATTAGGGTAGTTTTCAAGAGAAGGAGAAGTAGGATAACTTGGAAAATGATAAAATGAGTGCAAAAGATGAATAAAAAATTGTTGGGATGAGGAAGAGGATGGGTAAGGTTTCCTTTATAGGTAATTATTTTTATAGTGGTGCAAGAAATAGAGCTTATGAATGTTCCCACAAGGATGGTGATAGAAGAGTTTTTGTTGTAAATAAGGCTTAAGACTTAGTCAATAAACTTGAGAGAGAAAGAGAGAACTTGTTGGTAGGGAAAGTACTATTTAGTAAAAGGGTATTGGAATTGTTGGAGTTCATTCTAGTAAGGAACTTATCAAGTGGATTTAAACATGATACTAGGAAACAAAGATAGAGACAAGACTAAGGATGATCTAAATCTTATATTCAAAAAGGCTAAATCTTCCTTTTGGGCCAATATTAATAGAGTCATCAGGACTCACTTCACTTTAGGCTCTACTAAGCCAAGATAGAAAACCTAAGGGATTTATCCTATTAACTTGATATTCTTCTTTGCAAGATTACTCCCTTTAGTAGAAATGGTCAATACCCTTCTATAACTTGCTGACAAACTTCCCAATTACAATAGCCAATTACAACTAAAAAAAGTAATAGCAGAATAGCAATGACTACCACTTTTATCTCTTCAAAATCCTTTAATTCCACACTCTAAGCCTTGGGAATATTCTCTCGCATTATTTCTAGAATATGATTGACATAATCATATTCCCCACCATGGTAACCATCTTGCACATCTCTTGCAATTATTAATTCTACTCCATAAACCATATCAGAGCCATCCTTACCCACCACCTTATGAACACCATATATAGTTTTAACAAAATAATTCTTGAATTTTTCCAGTGGCATCATCTTCTCAACCTTCTTAGACTAATCACCCACTTCTTTCAGTTCCATGGGAATATGTTGTATCATTGATCTCCTAGTGTATGCCTTGGTGTTTACTTCGAATTTCCTCTATAAATCCTTCAAATCTATAGGCTGAACCATAGCTCCATCTAATCCAAAAGCCTCAATAAATGTTTCTTAATCTAGGGTATAGAGGATAGTTCTATCCCTCTAAAGGAAATATTTTGTGGCTGGATTATAACATTAAAACAAGGCCTTCATTGAGTCTACATCTACAAAGACCTCTGGAACTATTAACTTGGCGAGATTCTTCTTCCACAGATTGCACATAGGAATTTTCTTCTCCCTGTTATGATAGAAGTATTTGAAAAGTTTAGAACATGTAAGACCAAGGCATAGGGTGTATGGGTCAATAAAAGCTTGATCATCTACAAAATTTTCATTGGAGGAATCTAGAAAAAGCTTTATCCATTCTTCAACAAATCTTTGTGGTTTCTTTTGTCTAGTTTTGCCTCCTTTTGAGGTTAAAGTTTTTGATATTGCCATGTTTGAGGCTTGAATTTCTTGTACTTCCTTGTTGGAAAATTCTATATTATATAGATAAACACCAAATATAACAACTGCTTTGTTCTCAAGGAAGTCTTGAATAGCAAACTAGAAAGCACAAAAAACTTCGGAACTACTCAAATTCTTTCTCTTTGTAAATGGCGAACTGTGATTGTGAAAAGAGAAAACTCTTCACAAATTAATATGTGCAAATCAATGTTCACCTTGCATTGATTTCAGAATTCTTGAAATATGATATCAATCCATTCTATCAACTCAATGGAGCATCACCATTAATATCCAACAATGCACTTTTTGTATTGCATTCAAATTCTATGCATTGAGAACCTTACTATCATTTCTTAACTTAAAGAAATGATTTTATTTTACTCTCAAAAAAAGGACTACAATGCTACAACAAAGATAGATGAAGAGAGGGCTTTGTACCATCATAGTGTTACAAAAAATGATTTTTCGATGTTACGAAAACCTTTGAAAAGCCCCTATCGACCAGTTGGATACAATGATGAGATCCTTTATGACCTTACGACCCCCTTGTTGTCACAGCATCAGCACAAACTTTATCCTCCTCTATGATCATATGGAAATAGCTTCGTAGCATTCTTAGATTATTCTTTCTTAGCCTATGATCTTATGATGGTAGTTAGTTTCACCTTTTCATAACATCTCTGGTGATCTCTCAAGATTTTACAATGTCACAACAAACCTTTAACCCTTCACACTGTAGCATCCGTGCTTAACATTTTTCATGTGCAATCTTATGACCACATCTTAATCGAGATATAGGGAGATACCTAAGACCCTTACTTACGATACTCCACGAACCCCTTATTGTAATATTGTAAGAAATGATGTATTTAGACAAAATGAAAACCCACTCAATTTCAAAAACCTAGGGTTAGGTTTTAGACCAAATTCATGGAAATTTTTGCAATATGAGATGAGGATCAAAAAACTATAGTACTAAACCTCACAATTGGGATAATTGACAAAAATAATTGGATTAGGGCAAGATTTTCTAGGGTTTCTTCTGCAAATGGAAACAAGATAATTGCAACCCTAATGATTAATTTAATATTTTCACCAAAAATTTAAAAATTTAACTCTAGTGAAAATAGGAGCTATCAGTGGCTCTTTCTGGGGATGATGGATAAGTTGTATCCATACAAGAATTTAGAATTTCTAGTTTAAGTAGACAACACACCATTAACTTAAGGTAACAACTTTTTGAGACTATGCATTGGAAAAAACACATATATACAAAGGTTATAAACATATATATAGGTAATTACGAAAATTTACATAAGTACAAAACCTAACTACTATTCATGGAAAATAAATATCTTCAACAGAAGTATTTTTTCAAGAATTGTCCATGAACTAGCAATTCTAGAAGATTTCCTGATAATTCCTTGATGAAATATGAATCTTCACCACAAGCTAAATCAACCCAATAAGAGCCAAGCCAAATGGGATCAAATTTTCCATGTTTACCTTTAACTTCTAATCTTGCATTCCATATTAAGACAAGGTCATCTTATTCGAATTTTCTAACCAAAGCCCTTTTGTCATACAAATGTTTTGTCTGTAATTGCAATTTCATGTTTCTGACTGAGGCCTCTTTCCTTTTTTCAGCCAACTCAACTAATTCATCCATCCTCTCATGCATGTCATCAAAAATATCATCATCATACATCTAAATATAGTTATACAAACCCATCAGATTGTTCTGAGGCATTCTGGCCCAAATTCCATACACAAGGTCAAAAGGTGATACACCTATTGCCTTTATTATTATCACTTTATTAGCCCAAATAGCTACCTATAGCTTTGAATCCCAAGCCCTCTTATTATCATCTGAGGTCCTCTTTATGATCTTTAACAAACTCTTATTTGTAGATTCTACTTGTCCATTCCCTTATGGATGATAATGTGATAAAATTGATCTAGTGATACCATACTTTTCATAGAAATTGATGACTTCCTCAGATCTAAAGTACATTCTTAGTTACTATTCTTTCAGGACATCCAAACCTTGTAATGATATTATTGAATGGGAAATTATTTACCACTTTGCTTGTAGAATTCCAAGTGGGGATTGCCTCCACCCACTTTGTAAAATAATTAGTTGCAACTAGTATCCAAGAAAAACCACTAATAGAACTTGGTGAAATTTCACCTATAAAACCCATTCCCCATTATTAAAAGGATTCCTGAACCTCAACTAATTTTAAAGGTTTATTTCCAAAAAAAAATTAATTTTCCTACAAACCTCTAGCATGAATCACATTTCCTAACTAATATTTGGGCATCTTTAAACAAAGTAGGCCACCAAAAGCCTACTCTCATGATCTTATGGGTAGTTTTTTTTGCCATATAATGCCCTCCACATACTCTTGTATGCATGTCATTCAATATCTCTTCTAATTTATGTTGATCAATGCATTTGAGAAATACACTCTCAAAGTTCCTCCACCATAAATCCTCATTTGTAATAATATATAGCTGCATGCAGTTTTATAATTTTCTTTTCATTTTCTATTAAGTGGGGTGGAGATTGCAAATGTTACAAATAATAAATCACATCTTTATACCAATCACATTGATTCATGTCACATGTACCAGAACTGAGAAACTGATTCTCAACATTTATCTAATTTGCATCTAAATTTGTCTGTGCCATGAGTTTAGCTAACCCCTAACCTCTTACGAACTTGGTAATCTATATATCCATATTAAATTCTTGGATTTTGTCAATCCATCTAAATATTTTGTCAGATACTTCTTATTGAGAGAATATGTCCTTTACTATTGCATTTGGCACAAAAGCAATGGCAACAACACCTACTAGATAACATCTAAAAGCTTTAACAGCTTTGACTAGGGCACATGCCTACTTCTCATTTATGTCACATTTAATTTCTATAGGTTGCAAATATTTACTAAAAATTTCTATAGGTTGTTCATGTACATTTTCATTTTTCTAAAGTAAACATGTTGCAATAGTATGAAAGGGTGCAAAAGAAAAAATATGCACAGGATTTTCATAAATAGGGGTCCTAAGGACTGAAGCATTCCTAATAGCATTTTTATTTCTTAGAATGCAATAGTAGGCTCACCCTCCCAACTAATTGTAGCTCCTTTTTTTAGCATTTTTGAAATTGGCCTACTAACTTCAGCAAAGTTAGTTACAAATCTCCTCAAGAAATTAACTTGCCCAAAGAAAGACTGTATACCTTTGACATTGTTTGGCCTTGGCACCTTGTCAATTGTTGCTACCCTATCAAGGTCAATCTTTACCCCTTCTTTTGAAACTATATGTCCTAAAAGCTTCCCTTCTGTGACCCCAAAAGTACACTTTCTTGGGTTTAAAGATACACCATATTCCAAAGCCTTGATAAAAATCTTTTCAAGATGCCTGCAGTGTCTTTAGCTCTCTTAGAATAAGTAGTCAATTAATCTTGATATAATACCATGAATTTTTCAATATTTTCTTTGAAAGCTACATCCATAGCCCTCTAAAAGGTTTCTTCTACATTTATGAGAACAAAAGGCATTCTCACATACACATAAGTTCCCCATGGAGTAGTAAAAGTTGTCTTGAACTATTATTTTTCATCAACAAGGACCTCGTTATACCCTAAAAAATCATCCATCATGGACATTAAATCTGAACTAGTTACTTTTTGTAACATAGCCTACATGTTAGGCAATCCATAATTGTCTTTTAAAGATGGAATGTTTAAGTTTCTAAAATCAACACAGAGTCTAATGTCACTATTCTTTTTTTTAACAGGTACCGGATTAGACACCCATGAAGAATGTCTAATTGGCTTAATTATACCCCCATCCTTAAGCTTCAATAATTCTTCCTGCAGCTTAAGAGCTGGAGTAGGATTCACAGGTCTTTGCTTCTATTTGAAAGGTTTCACATCTTCTTTAAGAGGTATAACATGTTGGAACAAATCTTGCCTATAAGCCTTGAGGTCATCATAAGACCATGCAAAAACATGTCTAAATTTTGTTAACAAATCCATCAAATATTTCCTAATCTTAGGGGTTAAGCTCTTACCAATGTATACTTTCTTTGGGGAATCAGTTGTGCCCAAATTAAACTCTACTAATTCTTGTGGTTTCTTATCTTGTGCATCTAAATGCACTCTATCTTGATTATGAAAAGCACTTTTGAATACAACCAAACTATTGGGTACCTTGTTAGTCTTTAGTTGTAAGATTGCTTGGCCAAAAAAAAAATTATTTTCCATCAATTGTTTCTACCTAAGCACTGCAATCAAGTTCCTGCCCATGATACTTATCCTCATTGACTAGAAAATTTAGAATGTCCTTGTCATCCTCAAAAAACTTGCCAACTATGTACATTATCTAGGATTGAAGGCCTATTCTACACTTCCACAATAGATACATTAGCAAATGATATGTCATCAAGCTTTATAGCCATATTTGCCAATAAATCAGCCATTTTATTATTACTTCTATCTTTCAACACTATTCCAAAGGCATCAAAAAACTTAATCAGATCCCATACCACATTCCTATATTGTTTCATTCTTTTATTTTTTGAAACATATCCTCCTCTAACATGGGAAATAATCAACATAGAATCACCTACGACATGTATTTCTTGATTCCATGGCTTGTTGCAACTTTCAAACCTAGCAGTAAGGCCTCATATTCTCCAACATTATTGGTGCAAAATTAAGAGAAAAGGAATACCTAAATGTATTTTTGTGTTGGGAGACAAAAATGACTCCTACTCTTGATCCTTCCTTTGAGCTTGATCCATTAGAGTATGTGTTTCATAATTTTGGTGAATCCATAAAACATACAACCTCTTGTTCCATTAGTGTAGGAAGTTTATCAATTCTTGGATGATCAATTTAGCTCTAAATGCATTCACATCTATATCTATGAAACAAGTTGTATCCTTGTCAATATTTTCCTGAAAGATATAAGTTACTCTTGGCTCTTTATTGACCTTGATAACCTTTTTCCCCTACTTGGAAAGTAGCATATGAAAAATCACATTGCATATTACCTTCCATTGCAGCACTCCACTTCCTTGAAAGCAACATCCCATAGTGAGGGGGAATATCTACTACAAGGACTGACAAAGTTAATTCTTCATCAAGATATATAGCAAGTTTGAAAGGTGAAGCATTAATAGTACCTATGATAGGTACCTCTGTAACATCCATTGCCCTACACCTACCTTTCCTAGTGTCAACTCATAGACCAAGAGCCTCTGTAACCTTAAAAGGCATTATATTATTTGAGGCACCAGAGTCAATCATACAATTTTTTAATGTTCTTCCTTTTATGATCAAACTCAAGAAAAAAGGGTCAATGTCTTGTAGGTATGAAACTAATGAATTGTCTAGGTACATTTAGCATATTTGAAAAATGACTCCATTCTCTTCCTTCTCTTTTTCTAGAATTGGGATCTACTATATAATTTTTGGTTCTTGTGTGACAACATTATTATCTTGTATCCCTCCTAGCCAAGACAAAGCCCTTTTCTTATGTTCTTTAATCCTAAACATTTATGACAAAGGAACTTTGACAATGATTTGTGATAGAATTGAAATCATATCAATTAGATCATAAGTAGTATATTTTACCTTAATATATATGGGCATAGGAGTTTGAACAATAGATGATTCCCTTTGCCTAACAATCTCAAATTTTGATTCTTTCTCTGATGTAGTTTGCTTAATAGTTTATACATCTTGGAAGTGTACCCTTTTCTTTGGTTCCCACTTCTTATTATTATTTTCCTTGATCTTAGGAATCTTAGGAAGATTCTTCTTATTTTCATGAGTAACCTTTGCAATAATGTGCTTGACAAAAATGCCTGTTGGCTTCATAGGGACACCATTCACATTTCTATTCCTTAAATTATAAATACTTTGGACTTGTGCAACTAACTTTGAAGTAATCCTATCAATTTCCTCCTTGGAAGGTTTTCTCAAATTGATATGATTAGTTGTAGCCAAAGTCTTCCATATGACATTCTCATCTTGATCTTCACCATCAAAAAACATTTGTTGATGATATGTGTGGTACAAATCTCTTTGGTTTGTAACATCATGTTTAGATTCCTTAATATATGATTCTCAATCACTATCACAAAGATGGATCATATTACATGTAACATCCTTTTGATTTTCATCTTTTTCTTCTTGATCATTTTGCACTTGGTGATTTGTATCAAAAGATTGAGCCACAACACAAAAATCAAGGGAATGAGGTGACTAACAAGTGATATGCCAAGGGACATCTTCAATCATATTCATAGAGTTTCTTTGTAAAGGGTCTAGTGTCCCTTTTTCTATATTGCTTTGAGTAGGATTAGGTACTGGCTTACCATCCTTCCACTGAGTAATATAAGGATAGTTTTACATCCTAGGTTGCCTATTAAAATTGTTATTAAAGGGAACCTTCTCTACAACATTTTTTTTTATTTGCTTGGTAAGCTGGAGGATTTAATTTCTTTAGTAAACTTAAAACTTGTCCCATTGTATCATCCTCAGGTTTCTTTCCTATAATAGGCTTGTCATTATCTTTCTTACCTCTAGGATTAAATAGTTTAGGGTCATCCCTTTTCCCAAGTTTACCAATAGCTCTTCTATTGTTTTCAATATTTACAACCATATCAGCATCCCTTAATATTTTTGGATCTTTGTCTCTAAGAACATAAGTTGTCTTACTATCAAGAGAATTGAAGTAAGTAGTAAGACACACATCTTCATTTAATCTCATTATTTGGAATAACTTATACATACCCTTTTGAAATCTGACATTGAAGTCAAAATCTAATTCATTTGGATTCTTCTTGATGTTGTTGAAGTCATTCAGCATGAAACTAGCATTGGTCTTTGACATTGTCATCAAGCAATCTTTTAAACCAATGTCTAGCATCCTCAATTAGTGAATGAACAAAAATTTTCATCACTACATCTTCATGTTCCACCTCATAGTCATTCAACATATCAATGAACATTTTGAGGTGCTCTTCACCTGTAATAGCATTATTTCTAGAAAAAATTGTAACTTTGTCCCTAAGGTCATTTGAAATAGGATGAGGAAAACTAGGGATACCCAAGAAAGACATGTGCCTATATTTCTCCATGTAAATTGGTTTCCTTTGGGAAACTAGGATTCTTGAAGTGCTTGCTACATTAATTTGACTTTGAAAAGGAAACTAAGTTTGATGGATCTGTTGAATAAGGGGAATTGGGCCATTTGTAGCAAAAGTTGAACTAGGGTCTAGTTGTAAGGAACTTTAGCCTATTATAAGAGGACCAACACTAGATATGGTAGTAAAAACTTGTGAAGGTTGACCTAATTGAACAACTAGGGAAGAATTTGGCTAAATGAACTTGATTTTTCTCCTACTCTTAGCTGTGTGAGCTTCATTTTCTACCTTTTCAAGTTCCTTCATTAGATCTTGCTTCTCTTTTCTTGCCTTCTCCAGATCTAAATCAAGTTTTGACATAATAAAGAAATGGGTTTATTAGGAAGATGGGGCTCATTGATTTGTATCCCAATAAACTTTTTCTTTCCTTTATTCAAATCCCTCTTATTGACTTCTTCCACTCTAGTCTCTAAAGGCTTGTAAGGTTGAACCTATGTAACAATAGAGGCACCTTTCTATTTAAGAAGTTGGTCCTACCTTTAAACATTAGACTTTAGAACATCCATATCTGCAAAGATGTCAGAGTGTAAATTAGAAGACCTTTCTTCCAACATCTTATTTTTCTCTTGTAAGGAAGCCATTCTCCTAAGTTATCTCTTTCAATAATGGTATTCAAAATAATTTTCTCCTTTTCCTTTTCCAAGTGCATATGTCTAGCTTCCTCATCTACAACTTTCTTCCTAAGAAGAACAAGCTCTAGAAATAGCTCCTCATGATCTATAGTAGAAACTTCAGAATCCACTAGGTCAAAATCTATAAATTTTGCTACATATGGTTCTTGACTAGGACTAAAACTCATATCCAAGTTTTCCCTAAAACCCCAACTATGGTTCATTTCATTTACCAGGTTTGGTCTACAAGGAAATCCCCCCATAGGAGACACATTTTTATCACAAAAAACCCTTTGCTCCCTTACTAGGGTTGAGAATGTTTCCCCCAATAGTGTAACTTCTTCTAACTTAGTAATTTTTGAAGATGATTCCTTTTCTACCATAGGGTGATATAATGACTAGGTTGACATATTACTTCTAGGGACCCATGTAGAATTAAAATCAAACTTCTTTTTATTTTGGTTCTTTTTTACCCTAGGAGGTAATTCAACTAACAATGGTATCTCAGGATGGTTCTTAGTAAAGGCACATGTATTCTTCTTTTTCTTAGCCATTTGATTTAGGATTTTCTCAAACTTTATAGCACCAGCTATAGAACCTTGACTTGACTCGTCACCCTATGATGGGAAAATATGAAATAAAGCTAGAACAAAGAAGAAAAATACAAAGATTTTAATAATAATGACCCTAAAACACAACTTGATAAGAACCTCTTAACAAACAACTAAATGTAGAGTACTCCCCATTATAGTCGCCATTTTGTTGGAGTTATTTCTGGTAAGGAACATATCAAGTGGATTGAAACCTAGTACTAGGACTCACTTCACTTTAGGCTCTGCTAAGCCAACGTGGGAAAACCTAAGGGATTTACCTTATTAACTTGATATTCTTCTTTGCAAGAGTATTCCCTTTAGAAGAAATGGTCAATACCTTCTATAACTTGCTGACAAACTTCCCAACTACAATAGCCAATTACAACTAAAGAAAGTGACAACAAATAGGGAATGATCAACACTTTTATCTCTTCAACACATAAAAAGGTAAATTGATTTGTTTTTGTGAATGTCCTATAGTTAAATAAATGATCAGTGTAATCTTGAACTTTGAAATGGACTAGTGCCTTATCCAATGGGATATAGAGTCAAAGATTAGCAAACTTGGACCCTTTTTAATCAACTTGTGATTAAGAGTGTCAATATTAAACTCTAAGTTTCATTCTGATTCTCATCCTTTTCACAAACCATAAACCTTATCAATTACAGAAAGCAATTATCTAGTTCTTTAAATTAGCAGCAATCAATAAGAGATATACAATCTTTTGAATTGCATTAAACTAAAGGAAACTTGTTCATTTAGTCCCAAGGCTATAGATATATAAAAAAGAGACAAAACCTCAAAGATAATGATAATAGAGGATAAATCCTTCTTACTTAAATCTCAATGCTACTAATAAAACTCATAATATGACACAGAGACAAAGCCTTTTGTCCCAAAATTTTCTCTTTTTGTATTCAAGTATGCATACAAATGAACTCATTCAAATGACCATAGAACACTTGGATGAATTGCAAAATAATATATGACATATGTGAAAAATTCTATAGACAATCGACCTCTACTTCTCATCTTGGAAATCCATATATAGGATTGCAACAACCTATAGATGAGAGGAGGACACATGTCAAAAATCTAATGTATAGACAAAAAATTCTAGAAGATGGGAACAATAAATGTACAAAACATTCTTCCAAAATATCGATAAAAAATGATAAGTAGTTCAGATGGTAGAAAAACATTTATATCGAGCCTTTGATCTTTTCTTCTCCTCATACTTTATCTATCTTTTTTACAAAATATCTCAGCTACCTCCTACTGTAGAGCTTTAATTTCTTATAATGCTTCCCATACATATATTTCTCTCTTGGTGGGCCATTTTGTAGTTTTTACTTCTTGTAAGTCTTGAGTGGCTTAAGTCCACCTAGCATCCATGACTGCTTTTGATTCAACAATAAATTTACTTAAATCTATTTCTACCTTAAATAGGGAATCAATAAATTTATTATATGGGAGATCTGAAACATCTTCAAAAATTGACACTATAGCCTCTTGGGTCAAAATATTATCAAATGAAGCTGACCAGTCCTTCCAGTCTTTCACTATGCTAGTACTATCCAAAATTGATGGTATATAGGGTTGTATTCCTTGAGATAAAAAATTCAATTTCCTCTATATAGCTTGCAATTTCCCAATGAAGAAACCCATCAATTCCTTCACCAGCTCAAATCCCTCCTTCATTGTAATTATTTTGTCATGAAAATCTGGCTTCTTAGCCATTAATACAGTTAGTCTCTCTAAGAATTGAATACATGGCCCCCAAATATTGAAAGTGGGTGATAGCCATGATAATGCCTCATTGTAAAATTTCTTAGCACTTTGTAAAGCAACATAAAAATGATGAGCCTACTGAGACATGTTTTTCAACACTTCAATTCTATGACTCATCATACTTCTAAGGACTTTTGTCCTTATATCTCCTCCTTGAGTAGATGGAGCATCAATGCTCATTCTTCTTGGTTCTAATGCCTCCTCCTCTTCCATTTCCTCTATTTGCACTGGAGCCTCAGTAGTATCCTTTGCTAGTTGTTTTCTTTCATGTTCCTCTTTTCTCTAAACTAGAATAACCCTCTATTTTTCCTGTGCGAGTTGCTCCTTGAGAGATGCAACCTCATTCTCAAGTTCTTGAATCTTAGCCTCAAGTTCTACAATTTTTTCTTTATACACATGGTTATTATGAAGCTCATCTTCATAGAGCTTCTTAACATCAATGTAATCATGTATGGATTTGGATAATCTTGTTCCCATTTCCTCTACCTTGGCTTCATTCATAAATGAAACATGTTTCAATGCTTTGGATATTTCTATACTAGACGTGCTCTATAGAGTCCATACAATCATACTAGCCTATTTAGTACTTTACACATCCATTAACTTTGGCTTATTTGAGGGAGGGGCCATACTCTAGACTACTAGGGATTTGGTATCAATATTAAAACTAGTCCCTCTTTTCAATCCATCTGTACCAATTGCCTCATAAGAAATGGCACTCTCTTGCCTCCTTATCTGATCAAGCATAAATGCTTGTTCCAAATCCCATCTAGGCTCTAGTAACATACCACTTCTCTCCACTAAGTTCCTGGCCTCCTCTAGAGTCATTACTTCACTCTCAAGATCATAGGCCTCTAGATTTTCAATCAATTCCATATTCTGCTCATCAGACTCTCATGGCTTCATTTTCAACACAAGTTCACTCTATTTTATCTTATATAAGAAACTCTTGAATTCAGTCAATTTGATGAATTCATCATCCTCTAAGAACTACTGAGCTTGGATAATCCTATCATCTAGCCTTTCTACTGTGAATCCTAAGTCTGTGAGAGTATTTTATGTTGCATTAATTCTATTTTATAAATAATTTTGTCTCAAGTTAGAAAAATACTGACTAGTTCCTGGTAAAATTTGTAATGACTTTTATTTAACCTAAGCATGAATGTGGAAAATCTTCTATCTTTTGTTTCCCTTTGCCATCCATGATGCCTAAGGGGCATCTTCCTCTTCTTCCTCAAGGGTTACATCTGGCTCAGGGTTGTTAGGGAAAACTCTATCCTCTTCTCATATTGGGCCGCATTTTAGCCATGATCTTAGCATGGTCCATGACCATCTTCCTAATCCTCTGAGGATAAGGAATATCCATATAGTGTTCCACAAATTGGGGGTCTATTCTTTTCAATTCTTTCTCCACCCTTATAACATCGTCAAGCTTTGCTAGCTTGTTAGTTACCTCACCCTCTACCACTATGTTTGGAATAATATCCTCATGAAGCAATTCCTTGGTACTTGGCAATACATAATTTCTCATTTCCTTAAGGGTGACCCTCATCTAACCATCAGGGTCATACATTCTATAAGGGCCAATGAACAAATTGTAATGGTGAAGAAAAGAGTGAATTTGGTCTAAGGCCTCTTTGCCAACTATAAAATCACCAATCCTAAAACATCTACGCAAGAAGGTTCCTCTATGCACCTTAGGTCCTAAATACTCCCTGTTGACCATGAACAGTTTCCATATAAATTAAATTATTCCTAGCCTAGGAGGGATAAATTAAGGCAATATATGGGGTGGCTGGGGACAACCATAGACTCTCATCAAATAAAATGTAGGAAATAAGAAAATATCTCCCCAATTATTGTCAAGCTCTTTCCCTCAAGAAGTAGGGCTGGCCTCAAAAGGCCCTTCAATATATCAAGAGCCCTAAAACATCTTGGATCTAAAATTTTCATAATTACAACACTAAAATTATTGAAAAATGATACACAATCAAAAAAATCATAAGTGTTGTCCCATACCTGTGTCCATAACTGCACTGGTAGGCTTCCATTTATATCAAAAGTTTGATCGATGAAATTAGAACTTACGTACCCTATATTTTTGTATAGAATCAGGTGCGTCAGTAGTGAATAGTGATGGAAGGTGAAATCCTTTAATTCCCCACTTTGAACCCTAGCAATATTCTCTCACATTACTTCTACAATATTATTGACATAATCATATTCCCCACCATGGTAAGTGTCTTGTACATCTCTTGCAATTATGAATTCTGCTCTACAAACCATATCAAAGCCAACCTCACCCACCACCTTATGAACACTGTATACAATTTTAACAAAATAATTCTAGATTTTGTCTAGTGGCATCATCTTCTCGACCTTCTTAGGGTATTCACCCACTTCTTTTAGGTCCATGGGAATATGTTGTAGCATTGATCTCCTAGTGTATGCCTTGCTTTTTGCTTCGAATTTCCTTTGTAAATACTTCTAATATATAGCCTAACCCATAGCTCCATCTAACTCAAAAGCCTCAATAAATGATTCTCAGTCTAGGGTATAGAGGATAGTTCCATTCCTTCTATGGAAATATTTTGTGGCTAGATTATAACATCGAAACAAGGCCTTCATCAGGTCTACATCTACAAAGGCCTCTAGAAATATTAACTTGATGAGATTCTTCTTCCACAGATTGCACATAGGAATTTTCTTCTCCCTATTATGATAGAAGTATTTTAAAAGTTTAGAGCTCATAACACCAGGGCATATGGAATCTCTGCATAGGTCATATGGATCAATAAAAGCTTGATCATCTATAGAATTTGCATTGGAGGAACCTAGAAAAATCTTTATCCATTTTTCAACAAATCTTTGTAATTTATTTTGTCTAGTTTTGCCTCCTTTTGAGGGTGAAGTTTCTGATACTACCATGTCTGAGGCTTGAATTTCTTCTACTTCCTTGTTAGACATTTAGATATTATACAAATAAACATTAGATATAACAACTGCTCTATTCTCAAGGAAGTCCTGAATAGCAAATTGGAAAGTATAGAAAACTCTAGAACTACTCAAATTCTTTCTCTCTATAAATGATGAATTCTGATTGTGAAAAGAGAAAAATATTCACAAATTAATGTGCAAATCAATGTTCACTTTGCATTGATTTCAGCATGCTTGAAATACGATATCAATCCATTCTATCAACTCAATGGAGCATCACCATTAATACCCAATGATGCACTTTTTTTACTGCATTCAAATCCTATTGGTTGAGAACCTTACTATCATTTCTTAACTTAAATAAATGACTTTATTTTACTATCAAAACAAGGGCTATGATGCTACAAAAAAGATAGATGAAGAGACCCTTCGTAACATCATAATAATACAAAAAATGGTTTTCTAATGTTACAAAATCCCTTTGAAAAACCCTTGTCAACCAATCAGATACAATGGTAAAATCCTTTATGACCTTATGATCCCCTTGTTGTTGTAGCTTTGGCAAAAACTTTGTCCTCCTCTATGATCATATGGAAAATGACTTCATAGCATCACAGATTATTCTTTCTTAGCCTACAATCTTAGGATTATAGTTAGTTTCACCTTTTCGTAACATCTCCATCGATCTCTCAATATTTTATGATGTCATGAAAAACCTTTAACCCTTCGCACTGTAGCATTGGTGGCTTAACATTTTTCATATGCGATCTTACAACCACGTCTTAATCATGATATCGAGAAACACCTAAAACCCTTTCTTGCGATACTCTACTAACCCCTTATCATAACATTGTAAGAAATGATGTATTTAGACAAAATGAAAACCCACTAAATTTCAAATACCTAGGGTTAGGGTTTAGACCAAATTCATGGAAATTTTTGCAATATGAGATTAGGATCAAAAACCTAGAGTACTAAACCTCACAATTGGGACAACTGACATAAATAACTGGATTACGGAAAGATTTTCTAAGGTTTCTTTTGCAAATGGAAACAAGATAATTGTAACCCTAATGATCAATTTAATATTTTCACCAAAAATTTGAAAATTTAACCCTAGTGAAAGTAGGAGCTATCAGGAAACTTGTTAAAGAAGTAATTTGTTTAGGACTCATTGTAAGTCTACCAGTAAAATCTACAATGTGATTATGGATGGTGGTAGTATTGATAACCTTTTTATTAAAGAGATGGTTGAGAAGCTTAGCTTAAACAAAGTCAAACATCCTTGTCCTTATAGTATTGGTTGGTTACAAGATGAACATGTTTTGGAAGTGAGGGAGAATTGTCTTGTTGATTTGTTAGATTGTGATGTAGGAACATCCTAGGTTGGCATGCTATCCTGCTCATTTGTTTTCATTATGCCAATTGTTGCCAAGTTTCAGACATTGCTAAGTTGCAGCAATTTTTGAGTATTAGTAATTTTATAGTTTAAACCAAGTTGAGGTTATCCCACATCATGTTAACACTCAGGTTCATGTGTTATCCCATCTCACCACTGTAGTGTGTGTCAAGTTATTCTTCATGTGTCAAGCTATCCTTCATGTGTTGAGTTAGCAAGTGAATGTTGAGTGACTCTTCATGTGCCTAGTTGTCTTGTTTATGCTTAGTGTCAACATTTTGGATGTGATTTCTACATTTTTAGTGTGAGACAACTTGTGGGATTTATTTCATTTGTGACATTTATGCTAAGATCTTTTCTTTGGATTCACCTTGATCATTGTTGGGTCGGCCTTTCTCTCATGTAATGTTCTAGAATGATCTATAAGCCATTTTGACAAGTATAAATAGAGTGTTTAGGCTTGGAGTTAGGTATTTTTAAGAGATGATTTCAAATAAAAACTAGAAAGTGCAAATTTGAAGCTGGATCTTAGATCTGGAATGTGTTTTATATCTGGTTGTAACCCAAAAGGCCTTATAGCTAGGCATTTATGCTGATCATTTGTTGAAACAATAAAAGTATCTTGTTTCCTCTCTGTAGTGATATTCTCTTTGTGTGTTTTCTTCCATTGTGTTAACTTTGCAAGGTTAGTTTGAATTATTGGGTGTGCCTTTGGCCCTAGTGATTCTATTCCCTCCTTTCATCAAGTGGTATCAGAGCATCATTGTTCCTAACTATGCAAGAAGATCATTGAAGTGTGAGGCAATTTTAACTAGGACTTTGGGATCATGTAGAATCTTAATTTGGATTTGGTTATAGCATTGTAGATCAATGGATTTGACCTATAACTTGTAGAGGGTTACAATCTTCTAAGAACTTGATTTGTAAAGATGGTTCATGGTATAGGAAATGCCAATAATATCATGTTAGATGCATTGAGACAAATTACAGCTAGATTAGATGTTGTGGAGATAGCCCAAAGGAGAGGAGTGCATCTTGAGGATGTGAGTGATGATGAAGTGGTAGCACCAAATCCTAATCTAGAACCTAAAGAAGATCAAGATGAGGAAAGATTATTGAGAGTATTGTCTAGGGAAAATTTGAAGCTTGTTGAAGTTGTTTTGTATGATGGAAATTTGGACACCAATGTTATTTTGGATTGGATCTCTAATTTGGAGAAGTTCTTTGAGTATGAAAACACTCCTGATAATAGGAAGGTAAATATTATAGTTACTAGGTTGAATGGTCATGCTTCACTATGGTGGGAGCATTTGTGAACTGATAGACAAAGGAGAGGAAAGGAGAAAATTAGAACTTGGCCAAAAATGGTGAGCAAGGTAAAGAACAAATTCCTTCCTACTAATTACCAAGTTAGCTTGTTGAGAAAGATGCAAAATTTGAGACAAAAAGACATGACTGTAAAAGAGTATATTGAAGAATTCTATAGATTGGATATTAGATTTGGACATGTGGATAATGATGTTGAGAAAATTGCAATGTACATAAATGGATTGAGATCCAAAATTCAAGATGAAATAAGTTTTGTGAAGTTGGAAAGTGTGGAAGAAGCATATCAATATGCCTTGAAAGCTAAGGAGATCTTGAGAAAGAAGCATGAACAAAGACAAGGAAGTAGAGGGGGTAGATTCTAGAGAGGCAAAGGTATATCTTATGGTGAAGGTAGCATATCTAAAAGTTTTGTACAAAATAAAGGAAAATTTGAATGGAAGAATGATGACAAAGACAAGATCGAGTGGAAAGGTGGTAGTTCATACCAAGGAAGTATTGGTTCTTACCTAAGAAGAGGTAATTCTTATTCTAGGGGTGGTTTCTGTGGTAATTGTTTCAAATGTGGTAAAGAAGGGCATCGATCCTTTAAGTGTAGATCTTTTGAAAGTGGAAAAAATAATAGAAATATTGTGATTCAAGAGGACATCAAGAGTTCACAAAGTGGACTTGAGGCTAGAGAAAAATTATGGTGAGAAGAACCTTATGTAATAAGGGAAGCGACGAGGAACCCGTTCTTAGAAGAAGTCTTTTCAAGGCTAGATGTAAGATGGCTAGAAAATGCTGCAAGTTGATCATTGATAGTGGAAGTTCTACAAATTTGGCATTAGAAGAGATGGTTACAAAGTTGTATTTGTAGAGGTTGAAACATCCCAAACCCTATCATGTTTCATGGATCAAAGATGAGCATAAGATATTGGTAAGTGAACAATGCATTGTGAAGTTCAAGATTGGACATTACTTTGATGAAGTGTTGTGTGATATTATGCCTATGGATTATTGTCATATTTTTTTGGGTATACCTTGGCAATATGATAGATATGTTGTACATGATGGAAGATTGAATCAATATACTCTTTGGGTGAATGGGAAGAAGCAAATATTGTTGCCTTTGATTGAAAGTCGAGATGAGGTTAATTGTACTACAATAAAAGTTTGCATGGTTAATGGGAAACAATTTGAAAATAAAGTGAAGAAGAATCAAGTCTATTTTATTGTAGCTCCTAGAGAACCAAGTGTTGGTAGTACTGACCAAGCAACAGATAGTGGTAGCTGAGTATCAAAGGAAATTACAAAATTCCTTAATGATTATAAGGATATTGTTGCTAAGGATATTCTTGATGGTTTACTGCCTGTGTGAAGTATAAGTCATTGTATGGATCCAATTCTTGGAGCTAGTTTGCTAAACAAAGCACCATATAGATTGACACTTATAGAGAATGAAGAACTTAAAAGGAAAGTGCATGATTTTCTACAAAAGCAATTAATCAAAGAAATTTTGAGTCCATGTGTTGTACCTATTGTATTACCACCTAGAAGAGTGGAGAATGGAGGATGTGTACTAATTCCAAAGCTATTAATAAGATCATAGTGAAATATAGGTTTCCTATGCCAAGGATGGATGACATAATGGATTGTTTGAGTGGAGAAAAGTATTTTACCAAGATTGATTTGAAGAGCGGCTATCATCAAATCAAAATTAGAGAAGGTGATGAATGGAATACTACTTTCAAGACAAACGATGGTTTGTATGAATGGTTGGTTATGCCTTTTGGTTTGACTAATGCACCTAATACTCTCATGAGGTTGATGAATGAAGTTCTAAAAAGATTTTTGGGTAGATTTGTGGTTTTTTATTTGGATGATAATTTGATATCTATTAAGACTAAGGAAGAACATCTTAAGCATTGTAGACAAGTATTGTAGAGGATGAAAGAGGAGAAGTTGTTGATTAATCTGAAAAAGTGTTCTTTCATGAAAGAGGAGATTGTGTATTTGGGATTTTTTATTTCAGCTAATAGTTTGATAATGGATCCAAAGAAGGTTAAAGCAATTTTGGAATGGCCTACACTTGAGAATGTGAGTGAGGTAAGATCATTTCATGGTTTGGCTAGTTTCTACTAAAAGTTTATAAAGAATTTCAATGTTGTTTGTAATGATATGACTAAGAAAATGAGAGGAGATAAAAAGGAATTCAAGTGGACACATGGGGCTCATAAGAGTTTTGAAACTTTGAAACAAAATTTTTCTGAATTACCTATATTGGCTTTACCTAATTTCAATAAGGTATTTCAAGTTCAATGTGATGCAAGTGGTAGTGGAATAAGAGCTGTATTAAGTCAAGAATGTAAACCCGTTGCTTTCTTTAGTGAGAAGTTGAATGATGCTAAAAGAAAGTATTATGTGTATGATCAAGAGTTTTATGCTATTGTTCAAGCTTTGAAGAAGTGGGGACATTATTTGATTCCTAAGGAGTTTGTGTTGTATACTAATCATAAAACTTTACAGTATCTAGGAAGTCAATATAAATTGAACCAAAGACATATGAAGTGGTTTGAGTATTTGCAAAGTTTTACATTTGTGATTAAGCATAAGAGTGGAATTACTAATAAATTTGTTCATGCATTGAGTAGAAGACATTCTTTGTTAACTGAAATGAAGATTGATGTTCTTGGTTTTGATGAAATGAAAGTGTTGTATGATGCTAATCCTAATTTTTTTGAGGCATGAAGATAGTGTAGAGCACCAAATCTAATAGATCATATCAGCAAGTATGATGAATATTTCATTCAAGAAGGTATGTTGTTCAAAGGTATTTAGTTGTGTATCCTTAGGAGTTCTATGAGGCTAAATTTGATTAAAGAAAAGCATAGTGGTGGATTGGCTAAACATTTTGGAATTGATAAGACATTGAGTTTGCTGAAAGAGAAGTATTATTGGCCACAGATGTATAAGGATGTTCAAAAAAAAATGAAGAGTTGTGGAGTTTGTCAAGTTGCAAAAGGAATAAGTTAGAATATTGGATTGTATACACCTATTTTTATTCCTGAGAAACTTTAGAGTGACATTAGTATGAATTTTTCTCTTGGATTGCCTAAAACAACAAAGGGGTACAATTCTATATTTGTTGTTGGGTATGTGCAGGATCATGGTGTGCTCAAAAGTGGCAATCTGAAAAATCTATAGTTCTAAAATATCTCAAACCATTTCAAAATCTATTCCAACATTTTTCCCACCCACCCTAATACTAAATGAAAACAATTAATATCTTTATAAGGTATACTATTTCTTTTGATACCAAACCTATATGGTTAACTTTAAAAACATCCTAAAAATGTGCTTTTGGATTGTTTTTATGTGATTTTAAATTTAAACATGTAGCTGACGACTTTTTTTTCACCAAAATTTGAAATGAAAAGGGTTTCTTAAGAATGTTCTTATATTTCCATAAATGTAAGGTTTGTCAAATTATGAGTTTAGTAAGTAATTATTACTTATTTTATAATGGAGTTACATATAAAGTGTTGACTGACACACTACTTGAAAAATAACTATAACTTTCAAATGGTACAACATTTTTTAAATCCAAAACATGCATCACATTCTATGTTTCTTCTACTATAAGGAAAAAAAATGGAAAATTGAATTCTGAAGAGTTTTGAATTAGTTAAGGTGGTTAGACACAAGAGTTTTTTTATTCCAATAGTAAAGTCAAAAATTAATTAATTATTATTTATTTAGAATAAAAATACCCAAATATATGTGTCACATCTAGGAATGAGTCTACTACTTATTTCTAGAATATTAAAAAATATTATCTTTTGATTTTGTTTAAGGTGGTCAGACATACGTCTACTTCTTATTTTTGTTCTAAAATTTTTGTAATATTGCATTAAAATTCAAAATTTTGACCAATCAATATTTATTTTTTTGAGATAAGTCCTAGTAGTTTAGAAACTAGATTCAATTTGCTAGAGATTCTTTTTTCTCAACTTTTTGATATAAATTTAATAACAAGTAGAAAATTGCATGTCAAGTTGACATAACCCTAATTTTTTGATTTTTTATTGCCACTTAAGAGCATAGTTTGGTTGACCATGATCCTACACATACCTTGTTATGAATAGATTTTCTATAATGGTTCATTTTATATGATATAAGAAGATCACATGTTGCTGAACTTTTTTTCAAAGAGATTGTTAGATTGCATGGATTACCAAGAAGTATTACTTCTAATAGAGATGGTAAGTTTTTTGGTTATTTTTTGAGGACTTTGTGGAAGAAGATGGGTACTGAGCTGAATTTTGATTCTACATTCCATCCACAAACTGATGGACAGACAGAGGTTTTGAATAGAAGCTTGGATAATTTGTTGAGATGATTAGTTGGAGATGAAACACATAATTTGGAGATGGTATTAATGCAAGCTAAGTTTACATATAATAATTTCATGAATAGAAGTATAGGAAAGATGCCTTTTGAGATTGTTACTGGAACAAATCCTATAGGAGTATCAGATTTAAGAGATGTTGCTAGCAAAGAGAAGAGAAGTGTTGCAAGAGAAGAATTTTCTAATTTTATGGAGTCATTGCATACAGAAGTGAAGCTGAAGTAGGAACAAAGTAATCAAAAGTATAAGGAGAATGTTGATAAGTCTATAAGACATCATATTTTTTAAGTTAGTGATGAGGTGATGATTCATTTGAAGAAAGGAAGATTTTCGGTTGGAACATATAGTAAGCTAAAGATGAAGAAGTTTGGACCTTATAAGATCTTGAAGAAGTTTTGCAGTGGAAATGCTTATGAAGTTGAGTTACCTAATGACATGGATATATCTCCTATATTCAATGTTGTTGATATGTATAAGTATCATGAGTAAAATGATGAAGTTGTTGTACCTAATGATTATCCTAAGAAGTAGATTGAAGAGGTTGAATAGATATTGGATCAGAGAGTTGGTAAAAGCATAAGAGGAAAAGAATACTATGAATATTTGATGAAGTGGAAAATAGACTACTTGAGATTCTACATGGATTTCTCAATCTAAGTTGGATTCAGCTTAGGTTGTGACACTTGCATGATTCAAGAGAATCATTTGTTTCTATCCTGGTTGTCTAATGCAGGAGCATCCTGGGTGGATGTTTTTTCCTGTTCATTTTCATTCTACTAGTTGTTGCCGAGTTTCAAACATTACCAAGTTGCAGAAATTTCCAAGTGCCAGTAATTTTGTAGCTTAAGCCAAGTTGAGGTTATCACATGTCATGTTAACACTCAAGTTCATGTGTTATCCCATGTGACCATTACAAATGTGTGTCAAGTTCCACAGTGTGTGCTGAGCTATTCTTCATGTGTCAAGCTATCCTTTATGTGTTGAGTTACCAAGTGTATGCCAAGTGACTCTTCATGTACTAAGTTGTCTTATTTATGCTAAGTATCAGCATTTTGGACATGATTTCTACATTGTTGGTGCAAGCTAACTTGTGGGATTTATTTTGTTCATGACGTTTATGCTAAGATCTTATCTTGGGATTTTCCCTGACAATTGTTAGGCCAAACTTTCTATTATGTAATGTTCTAGAATGCTCTATAAGCCATTTTGGCAAGTATAAATAGAGTGCTTAGGCTTGGAGTTAGGCAGTTTTTAGAGATGATTTGAGAGCAAAACTAGAAAGTGTGAATTGGAAGCTTGATCTTAGATCTGGAATGTATTTTGTATCTGGTCATAACCCAGAAGGCCTTATAGCTAGGCATGTATGTTGATCATTTGTTTAATCAATAAAAGTATCTTGTTTCCTCTCTGTGGTGATGTTCTCTTTATGTATTTTCTTCTGTTTTGTTAACTCTGCAAGGTTGGTTTGGATTGTTGGGTGTGCCTTTGGCCCTGATTATTCTGTTTCCTCTTTGCATCAGATTGGGTAGTATAACGATGAAGTGTTGTTTGATATTGTGGACATGAATAGTTGTCACATATTTCTTGGTCAACATAGGAAGTATGATTGTAGGGCTATGTATGATTGTGTCAATAATGTATTTACAGTTGAGAAAGGTGGCATGAATTTTTCATTGATTTATTTGTAGAATGGAGAACTCAGTAGGAAGAACATAAACTTAGGGAGATGAGTTGAGATGAATGATTTTGAGAGGGTTTGCAATCATCATAGAAAATAGACCTATGCTACACCTAGAAAGGATTTTTAGAAGAAGAGAAATAATGTGACTGTTTCTAGAAATGATTAGCACAATTCAAATAAAGAGAAGAGTATACTAGTTGATAACTTGGAGGATATGCATGTGAAGAACCAGATTAGGATTTATGTACAAAATACTGCAAGATGTTCTTCTAGCTATTAAGAACATCATTTTTCACCTTGGGTGTCTAATGGAGGAGCAGCCTAGGGTAGCTTGTAATCTTGTGTGTTGGAGTGGTTTAACATTGAGATTGGAGAACTTGGTTGAAGAAGAGGTGTGTTTGGCCATCATTGAGCTCTCATGTTGGCCAAGTAGCTCAGTCTCTAAAGGAGCTAGACATAACTAATACTCAGCATATACTACATTGCTCAACTTATGATATGTTACTTGACATTTGTTGTTGCTGAGCGATGCGTGGTGATTTTGTTCATACTCAACAATATGACACATCAAATGGAGTTCTTGTGGTTTAGATAATTTGACTTGGTATATTTAATGTGTGTGGATTGTGACCATGATATCATGGAGTGATCAAAGGGATGTGTAAGGACCTATATGGGTTTTGGTGATCTTTGCTATGTGTATTTAATGATTTTTGTAAGTTGACTAAGGAAATTTATGTTTATTGTGTTCTAATTACATCAAGCCAACTTATGGATGGAGAGTTTATTTAATTTGTAACTTGCTAGGCCAAAGTGTGGCTTAGTTGGGTATAAGTAGAGGGTCTTGTAGAGTCTGGAATCATGAATCATTAAGCATGGAGTAGTTGAGAGAGTGAAGTGAAGAAGAGCTAGTAGCTAAGTGTGGGCTTGCAAAACAAGAAGGTTGTTTGGTGGCTTTTGAGTACATGTTCATATTGTTCTTGGGGTTTCTACTAGATTGTGGATATGGGCTAGCTAGAGATAGGATCTTGTGATAGCTTGCAAAACTCATATTGTAATTGTTGGTTTATTTTTTCATAACCCGGAAGGACTTATGGTAGGGCATGTTGGATGAAAATCTTATGATTCTATTATGGGAGTTGGAATTATTTGGATCTAAATCTCTCTGTTATTATTTATATTCCACTATGTGGTTATTTGCTAGGGGCTAGGGAATCTCCTTTGGGGATTCTCTTGCCTTACACTCATCATTAATAATCATCACAATGTAAAATTCTTAAAACCCTTGAATATATATATATATATATATATATATATATATATATATATATATATATATATATATATATATATATAGACACACACACACACATATCACTACATTGAGGATGACACATTTCATGAGGGAAAGATGTCATAACTCAACTTTTTTTACTTAATTTATTTTTTGTATTTTTTTCATGTGGAGCTTTTGAGAGAATTATAAAAATGAAAAAAAAATGAAAAAAAATTAAAATTGAATAACCATATAAATTTATAATATAAAAAAAATAAAGTAATTTTGAAAAGAATGGAAAATACCAAAAAATGTTTGAGAGACAATGAAATTAAAAATAGAAAATGACCTGCATTCTTATTGGGAAATATTTTCAATAAAAAATCCAGATGAAGGTTTAAAAGGAAAATAATGTATGTAAAATATTGTGATGTGGAGCCTAATTAGACTTGGAGGTTTATTTGACATGGTTTCCCTCCAAAAAAAAATTATGAAGGTTTGGGGGCAGTGCCCCTAAGATGGGGTCAAGGAGCAGCACCCCTGTGGGGTCTTGGGGCAGTGCCCCCAAAGCCAAAAATGATCTTATATTGCAAATGGCATTGGCTACTTTTTTTATTATTCTAGCCCTAATGTTGTAAGCGGCAAAAAGATTGTACAAAAAGGCTTAGGGTTAGGGATTTTCATAAGGTGTGATGCAAAAATTGGTTCTTGCAGTGTTATTGAGTTATAAGGGATTGTGGATTGTAATTAGGTTGTAATCATTAGATCATACTAATATTGGACTTGCTATTATTAGACATATCCTAGGGATTGGGTAAACCATGTTAAATATTGGTATCTTGTGTTCTCTTTTGTATGATTTATTATTTTTTGACATTGGTTATATTTGCATGTAACTATTATTTATGTCTGAGTTTAATCCTAACAAGTGGTATTAGAGATAGATGGTCATCAATTTTGTTTTGGTGATCCTTTGCAGGAAGTTCTCGTGGTTGAGTGGGAGTCTCATGGTTGAGTGGGAGCAATGGTAGATGATAGTAAGCTAAGGGATGACAAGTTTAATGGGCAGAACTTTCAGTTATGGAAGATGCAAATGGAGACTATCTCTATCAAAAGGATTTATGGAAGTCATTGGGAGGAAAAACTAAAAACTAGGGAACTATGACAAATGAGGACTGGGATATTTTAAACAAGAAGACACTTGGAAGTATCTAGTTATGCCTAGCATCATCAATGATATTTAACATTACAAAGGTGAAGATGATGGAAGAGTTGATTGAAACCCTAGTGAAATTGTATGAAAAGCCCTCCACTTCAAATAAGGTATTTCTCATCAAGTGTTTATTTAATATGAAAATGGTAGAAGGTGGATCTATTGTGGATCATTTAAATGAGTTTAATACTGAACTACTAGTTAGTTATCTTTTGTGGTTATTAATTTTGATGAAGAAATTAGGGCTCTCTTGGTTTTGTGTTCTTTGTTTGAAAGCTAGAATGGCTTGGTAATGGCTATGAGTAATTTTATTTATGGATCTAATACCCTAAAATATGATGATGTGATTGGTGTTATTTTGAGTGAGGAAACTTGTAGGAAATCCTTAGTGGATCTACATCAAGAAGTGTTTTGAACCACAAAGAAAAGGTAGAATGATTGAGACAGGAAAAAATTCTTCAAATCATGGGAAATCAAGAGGAAAGTCAAAGGGAAAGAGTTCTTAATCCAAAGGACTGAGAGATTGTTAGTACTGTGGTAAAATAGGGCATAAGAAGAAAGATTGCTAGACTTGAAAGAAAAAATGAAGGAGACAAACCAAAAGGGAATAAGGATATGAATGTGGTAAGTAAAAATCTAAAGAGGATGCTTTGCTATTTTCTTTAGAAAGTGTTGATGATTCATGGGTTTTAGATTTTGGTGCTTCATTTCATGCTGCACCTCATAGAGGTTATTTTATTGATAATGTCCAAGGGGATTTTGGGCTTGCCTATTTGGGGGATAATGAACCATGTTAGATTATTGGAAAGGAAAAAGTTAAGATTAAGTTGTAGAATGGGAATCATTTCTTACTACATGAGGTAAGACATGTTTCAAGGCTGAGTGGGAATTTAATTTCAGCAGGGCAACTCGATGATGAGGGTTGTGTAGTTACTTTTAATGATAAACATTGGAAGGTTTCAAGAGGTTCCCTTGTAGTATCAAAAGGTGTGAGAGTAGGCACCTTATATCTTTTTATAGGTCATATTGTTCCTTCTAATTTGATTTTTTTAGAGAAAAATGAATGTCCAAGAATAATTACTGTAGTTGAGGAGAGAGAACAAATAGTTGTTGTAGATTTTGATACGGTGTTGTGGCACAACAAACTTAGCCACATGAGTGAGAAAGGTATGAAAGTACTTCATTCAAAGAAAGTTTTACTAGGTCTGGAATGTGTCAATATGGATTTTTGTGAAAGTTATGTCTATGGAAAACAAAAGAGATTGAGTTTTGTGAAGACTGGGAAGGAAAATAAAAGTGAGAAATTAGAGCTTATGCATATAGATGTATGGGGATCAACTCAAGTATCTTCCCTTGGTGGTTCTCATTATTATGTTATATTTATTGATTATGCAACTAGAAAAGTATGCTTTTATTTTCTTAGACAAAAATTTGATTTATTTCAAACTTTTAAGAAACGAAAATGCTTGGTTGAAAATGAGAAAAGTAAGAAATTAGAATACCTTAGATCTAATAATGGTGGTGAGTATTGTAGTCATGAATTTGAAGATTATTTCTCCACTAATAGTATTCATAGAAAAAAAATTGTTCCAAGGACTCCATAGGAAAATGGAGTGGCTGAACACATGAATAGGTGGAGTGTGCAAGAAGCATGAGGTTGGATGCAGGGTTGCCCTTAAATATGTTGGTGGAGGCTGTCAATATTGCTATATATTTGATTAATAGAGGTCCCTCTACTCCTTTGGGTTGTGGTATTCCAAAGGAAGCATGGACTAGTAAGAAAGTGAGTTATTCTTTTTTCAAAACCTTCGGTTGTGAAGCATTTGCTCATATAGATTCTAAAAATTGAACCAAGCTGAAAGCTAAGTCAAAGAAATATATTTTTTGGATGTGGCATTAATGAATTTGGTTATAGGCTTTGGAATTTTGTAAATCATAAAATTGTAAGAAGTAGGGATGTCATGTTCAATGAGAAAGTGTTGTAAAAAGATCTATTGCAGCACCATGAGAAGAAAGAAGATGATTATGTGGTGTTGGATGATACTTTGAAAGCTATTGCTCTAGTAATTCCTCATGATGTGCCACAACTGCAATAACAAATACCACACACCCCAGTGAATGTTAGATGGTCAATAATGATAAGTAGACCTCTAGAAAGATTTCCTCCTTCCTTGTATTCTATTTTACTTACTGATGCTGGTGAACTTGAATCTTATGAAGCTATGCAAGTGGATACAAAGATTCAGTTGGAGTCTGCAATGAAAGAAGAAATGGACTCTTTGCTAAAAAATAAGACTTGGGATTTATGCAAGTTGCCTATGAGTAAAAAGGCTTTATAGAATAAATGGGTTTACAGGTTGAAATAAAAGGATGGAGGTAAGAAAATATTTAAAGCTAGGTTAGTGGTAAAAGGATTTGCACAGAAAAAAGGCATTGATTTTGATGAAATATTCTCTCCTATTGTTAAAATGACTTCTATTTGCACTATTTTAAGTATTGTGGCTACTGAAGATTTGCATTTGGAGTAGCTTGATGCTAAAATAACCTTCCTTTATGGTGATTTGGATGAAGACATATATATGACACAACCATAGGGATTTGAGGTCAAAAGTAAGAAGAACTTAGTGTTCAGATTGAAGAAAAGTTTATATGGCTTGAAGGAAGCACCTCGGAAATGGTATCTAAAATTTGAAAAGTTTATCCATGAGCATGGATATAGTAGGTGTTATTCAAATAATTTTATTTATTTTAAGAGGTTGGATGATGATAGCTACATTATTTTATGTTTATATGTTGATGATATGCTTGTAGCTGGGTCTAACATGGATCATATTAAGGGGCTAAAATGCAAGTAGTAGATGCATTTTCTATGAAGGATTCAAGGGAAACAAAAAAAAATCCTTCATATGAATATTTGCAGAGATAGGAAGAATAGGAAATTGACTTTATCTCAGCTTGATTATATTGAGAAGGTTAGTCAATGTTTCTCTATGGACAATGCCAAAGCTATGAGCACACCTTTACCTTGTTCATTTGAATTTGACTAAGGAGATGTGTCCCAAGACACAAGAAGAGGAGCATAAGATGTTTAATCTACCTTATGCTTTAGCTGTAGGATGCTTGATGTATTCTACGCTATGTACAAGGCTAGATATTGCACATATAGTGGGAGTTGTTAGCAGGTATATAAGTCATCCAAGGCTTGAGCATTGAAATGTAGTTAAATGGATTCTTAGTTATTTGAGAGGAACATCCAGTAAGTGTCTACATTTGGGGGCTCTACTATTGATTTATAGGGATATGTTGACTCAAATTTGGCAGGGGATATTGATACCAGTTGGAATACTATAGGTTATGTATTTACTATTGTTGGGGCAGTCATGAGATGGGTTTCTAGGTTACATAAGGTTAATGTTTTATCCACTCCAGAGGTAGAGTATGTTTTTGCTACAGAGGCAACCAAGGAGATGATATTGCTTTAGTTCTTCTTGGAAGAATTGGGACACCCTTAGAAGGATAATTATTTTTTTATAGATAGTCAGAGTGCCATTCATCTTGCAAAGAATTTAGCTCTACATTCAAAGAAAAAAAACATATAGTTGTGGTACCATTTCATTCGGTTAGTTTTGGATGATGGACAGTTAAAGCTAGAGAAGATATATACAAATGAAAATCCAGTGGATATGTTTATAAAGATAGTGATAAGGGAGAAATTAAATTCCTCTTTAGCTTTGGTTGGTCTTATAGAATGAATAGAATAAAATGACAGCAAAGTCTAAGGTGGTTTGATATTCTAATGGGAGCTATAGGTTTAGTAGTGCTATGATCAATCTCCAAGTGGGAGGTTATTATTGTGGAGTCTGATTAGTCTCCAAGTGGGAGATTTTTATGATGTGGATCCTAATCAGACTTGAAGGTTTATTTGGCATGGTTTCCATCCAAATTATTTCTATGGGGTTTGGGGGCAGTGCCCCCAAGATGGGGTCAAGGGGTAGCATCCCTACGGGGTCCTGGGGCAGTTCCCCAGGTGCACTCCCTATTACAGTACAAGGTGGGGTCAAGGGACAACACCCCCATGGGGGTTTTTGGTGGTAGCACCCATAAAGCTAAAAATGGCCTTATATTGTAAAAGGTGTCAGCTACTAGTTTTTTATTATTCTAGCCCTAATTTTTTAAGTGGAAAAAAGCTTGTATAAAAAGTCTTACAGTTAGGGATTTTCATAAGGTGTGATGCAAAAATTGGTTCTTGTGGCAGTATTGAGTTATAAGGGATTACAGATTGTAATCAGGTTGTAATCACTAGATCATAATAATATTAGACTTACTATTGGTGGACATAGCCAGGGATTGGGTGAACCACATTAAATCTTGGTGTCTTGTGTTCTCTTCTATGATCTATTATTTTCTGATATTGGTTATATTTACATGTAACTGTTACTTCTGTCTGAGGTTGTAAGAGATTATGAATTATATTCAAGTTCTAATCACTAAATCATAATAATATTGGACTTGTTGTTAGTGGACGTAGCCTAGGGATTGGGTGAACCATGTTAAATCTTGGTGTCTTGTGTTCTCTTTTGTGTGATCTATTATTTTTTGATATTGTTTATATTTGCATATAACTATTAACTCTATCTAAGGTTAATCCTAACACAAAAGAGATGGTGATAGGATTAAAAATGCCAACATAGATCTAGGTAGCATTGGCAAGAACTATTTATTCTAGATTCGTAGATGGTAGAAAATTCTAAACTTCAATGCACTTGTGTCTTTTGGGAAAATTATGTATTTAAAGATACTAAGATGGCATGTCAATGGACACCCATAATAGAGGGAATGTGAGTTTTTTTGAGATGAAGCACTCAAGAGGATGACAAGGATAGATCCATCATCATTATTCCCAAGATTTCCTTACCAATTTCTCAAACATAAAAATACATTATTATATTTGGCTAACTTTGCTGCATGTATTGGGTTTCTCTATAAATCTCCCAAATCTCTCTAGTAATCAAATTTAATTCATATTTGGTTGTACATAAAGCTCTAATGATTTCTTATATGTGTTAGCCATTCTTTATTTAGAGTACTATGTGGCACTTTGACTCATTTCTTTACCCACATAATGTCAAATATGTGATACACTCAAAAGATATGGACATACTCTCACAAGAAAACAAGATTATTAATTATATTTCATGGATCACTTTTCAACTTGATAAGATTCTATGTAGTCACCATACTCTCAAAATTTGGATAGTTTATAAGGATATTTCTCATTATATAGGTTTGGTTTTTATGAGATGCTAGAAATGATAAGGGTAAGAGGTGATCAAGATCTACCTAATTTTATGTATGTTAATATTAAGAAGGAATTTCTCTCTTAAGATTTTGGGGTGGGTAGAGCTATATGAATGTAATTTATATTGTGATTTAATTGATAGATTTTACATATATCATTTGTAAGAGATTTTATCAAGTATTATTTAGTGAATATTTAATTTATCATAATATTATCTTATGTCAATTTGTTTGTTGTTTTCTAAAAGTATCTATTTAGGCATGATGAATTTAGATCATCCATTTAGTTTCTCATTTATCTTTTATATATGTTATTATATTTTTAATGAAGAGCTTTATATGTATGTATTTATGTATGTATGTATGTATCTATGTGTAATGTATATGTATATGTATGTATGTGTAATGTATATGTATGTGTATATGTATATGTATATGTATATGTATATGCATATGCATATCATTATGTTTGATTTATATAATTATTTTATTATATTATTTTGTTAATAATTTGATGAATGGAGTTAAAATCTCCATTAATGAGGGAGTAGAAGGCATAATTGTTAATATTTAAAATTTACATTAAATAATGACTTTATTTTCTTTTGAATAAATTTAAAACAGAATTTGTATAAGAATTATATTTTTAAAATTTGATTTTTGAAAAGATGCTTAAAGGATTAAATCTTAAAACTTGGTGGAATTTAAAATAATTAATAAAATTTGTTTAACATAAGCAACTAATTCACCCATACCTAGAGTGATATGGATCCCATTGCCTCTACTTGGAAGATAAAAATGGAGAATGTTGAGGTCCTTGATGTTGAGAGTGTTGACACCACCATTAGTAAGGGAACCAATGGATCTAGAAAAAGACTTATAGAGAAAAGCCATTATCCAACACTGGTTGGCTAAATCTGATAAATCTACTTCTACTAAGAACTCTAGGAGAAATTTTGGACCTAGACTCAAATGTAAAGCCACTAAAAGGAACTATGGGGAGTAGGAGGAAGGCATAGCTGAAAGTGAAGGTAAGGAGGAGGAACTGATTAGCACTTTGCCCTCTATGGTTTCTAATACCTTCAAAAAGGAGACCATAACCCTAGATTCTAAGAAGAGAGGGAATGTTGGGGATCAAGGTATAGGTACTTTTCCTATGAGAATAGGGAATGTTGGCATTCAAATGAAACTGGAGGTTATGGAAGGAGAGGATGGATAGAAGCATAAAAAATTTCAAGAGATCAGAGCTAGCCAAAGGGGGCCACTATGGAAGAAACTTACAAAGGTAAGGGGATCTCAAGGATTGAGAGGCTGGAGAAGTCCATTACGAAGTTGGTCGAGAAAAATTTAGAGCTCAAAGGCAAGTTCAATAGGATTGTCAAATTCTTAGTGCCGATGATGCATTTGGTGGCCACCACCCTTTCACTCATGCGAAATAATAAGGGAGGCACTAATCATGCTAAGGACATGGAGATGACTCACTTACTATATAGTTTTTTAGTAGATGATTGGTTGCAGGTGCTCCTGGAGAATTAGAGGAACCAAAGCAAGGAAGATTAATATTGGTTGGTGGGCTTTCAGTTTTATTTTTGTCCTAATAGGTTTCTTATTGGCCTATGGGCTCTTTCCATTAATTTTTACTAGATTGATTTAATGGCCTCTGTGAATATTATGGCCAAGTTTATATATAATGTGGACATTCCAATTATTTTTCCTTGTACTAGCTTTAAAAAGACTTTATTAGTCCAAAGTTTTTGATGGTTAAGAAGGGGTTGGGTAATTGCATGGTAATGACTTCTGACTAACTCTTAGTCTATGTTTTGCTATGTATGGGTTAGCCCCCAATTTTGTCCACTTCTTAATATCAAAAACTTAAGTAGCTAATTAAGTGCGATCAAATTTCCACAATCCATCATAGTTATGTAAATCAGTTTCTAGATTAGATTGTGTGGAGATTTTTACCATCAACGTTTTGAATCGCACTACGTGATCCATCATCAGGATGAGAGAGCAAGCGATGACAAATAAAGTAAGTAGCAGATTTAGCAAAGACTCGCCATATGTTCTCCTTTATATGGTGAGTCTTTGCTAAATCTGCTACTTACTTTATTTGACATCTCTTGCTCTCTCATCCTGATGATGGATCACGTAGTGTGATTCGAAACATTGATGGTAAAAATCTCCACACAATCTAATCCAGAAACTGATTTACATAGCTAATTAAGTGTTAGCTATTTCTTTTTATTTTTATTAAATGTTATTAAACTTAATTAAATTGGTTATCAATTATCGTTAAATTGGTTATCAATTATCAGTTATTAATAATTACTTTTTATGTATCATTAATTAATAATATCATATCTCTTGAAATTATTAAGAATGTGCTCTTAACTATGTGTATTTGATTGACTTTTAAGAAATGTGTGGTGCATGATTGTTGCATGTTAATGAATCTTGGGGGTTTTATCTACATGTATATACTAATGGGGTATGCATGAAGGATGTTATGTAACTAAGCATTTGGATAAACAACTTTGTATTTTAAAAGTCCTTGGGATGGGACTATGATACTAAAATGATAACCAAAAGTTGTTTATGTTATCTTGTCAAAAAATGTGTATCTAACACTTGTGTACAAATTTCCATTTCTCTCTTGGTTTTCTTTGATTAGACTTGTTCAGTGTCAGCATGAGTATCTTTTATGTCACGAAAGATTTTGGGAAAGCTTAACAATATTTTGGTAGGGTTCAAAAGTAATCCTAGACTATTATCACTCCTCTTTGTAATTTAACCTAGTTTTGGAGCTTCTGTCAAATGCATGTTCATGTTTAGGACATTTTGGTGTTCCTATAACTGACAAGCAATCTCTTGGGTATTTTAGTTAGTCAATGATTTGACCCTTCTTAAAATTATCAATCATAAATTAATATATTGTAAATTTATTCTCTTTATCTTCATTTAAATTTAATGGATAATATTATTATTGACTAGTCAAATGTTCACATTCACCTTGGTTCTTGTTGACATTTCATGTTTTATCAAGATAGCTGATGTGGCTCCTCTTTTGTAGGGTTAGTTCTTATAATGTATCTTAATATGGAATTCTAAAAATCAATTGGTCAGTACATTAAACTTTTTATTGACAAGGAGCATCACAACAGTGGGATCTTTGTTTAAACATTATGACAAACATGGAGCAACAATTTTCTGTGAACATAGTCGAAAAAAAAACATGACTTCAAAATTGAACTTGGATAATGAACATGAAGCAAATTCACAAATGTAAAGATGCAACTTGAAAGTAAATAAAAACTAGATTGTGTGAAATGGGATCAAGATTTTAGTGTTGGTGCACACTGTCAACATGTATGTGAGATTATGAACCAAAGACTTTGCACACAGACAATTTGGTGTGTTATAACATACATAGAGTTTTGGACAAATATGTTGTTGGATCCGTAAAGAATAATCAACTCATGGTTACTCCAAAAATGAGTTTGAGATTAGTTTTCATCTACTAGTTTTTGTCTCCACACACATGACAATACGAGACATGAAATATTAAAAAAATATGATTTACCCCCAAATCTTGTTTGAGTGGAATTGGGATTCATTTTTCAATTCCACCTTTGTAGATGAAAGATAAAAAAAAGATCATTTTAGGAATAAATGAAAATTAAAAAATTCCATTTTCCATTTTCATATTTTAAAAACAAACATCAAATATTTCAATGCTAGAATTTGATGAAGATAATTTCATTCCAATTCCACCAAAAGAATGAGCTCTACTTGAATTTGGGCACCATTCCAATTCCACCAAATTGATTTTGGATGCCTCTTCCCAATACACATTAGCCACTAAAACACAATTTCCAATTATAAGATATTTTAATATAAAAGTTAGCACAAAGTTGTCCTCCATTTGTCAACGAGCATAATATATTTGTTATCCCATATTGAATATCATGGCTCGACATTATTACCTTCTCCAAATTTGTCCTCCATTTTTCAACTAGAGTAATATATTTGTTATCCCACATTGAATATCATGGCTCGACATTGTTACCTTCTCCAAAGTTGTCATCCATTTGTCAACTAGAGTAATATATTTAAGCCAATAGGCTTCTCCTATGGAGTGAAGGCTCCAAAATATATTAATTATTTGTCTCATGCCAAGTCACTCGTCTCATGGCTCATGGCTTAATAAATCATAGGCAACCAGATTCATCTCACGTAACCCAAAAAAGAATCTAGAAAGATTTAACTGATGATGTGGAAATTCATGTCATGTCATAACCAGAAAGAATCTAGAAAGATTTAACAGATGATATGGAAATTAGAAAATTAGGGGCAACAAGATAGAAATGTAGATAGCTATGACAACTATGAATCTGGGTTGTTAACCATTTTTAATATTAAATTAAATTTCGTACACAACTGAACTATGATATTCATTTTTAAAAAAATACATACATAGCTATAACAACTGTGAATCTGTGTTGTTACTACTTTATTGTGCCGTTGTGTTGGCATTTTTGAATTGCTTGACAGAGATAAGATATTTTGCATTGTAAAAAAAATTAATCATTGACTCAAGCTTGTCGCTACTTTAACAATGATTTTGCATTTAAAAACAATCACCAAGTCAAGCTTGTCACCAATTTAACAGTGCTTTTGCATTTAAATAAATATAATCCATGCTTCATGCTTCTAATCAATTGATATTTAATGCATTTCCAAAGTATACATGGACCCCATCTTAGTATTACAATACATTTTTTCTTCTGAGTTTTTGTCAAAAGGAAAGGTAAATTAAAAACCAACTACGTGCATTAATTGTTTCTCTATTTTACCATTTTTTTTCATCTTGCCAGATTTGTTTATGAAATGTGCTTAGATTTTATATTTTCCCATCTATCACTTTTGTGACTATGAGAGATTGTTTCATTCGAGGTCATGCCAGTTAAATAGCTAACATGTGTCATGGCAATTGTGTTTTGGATTCACATATGAAGGCTTTGTTGACATGTGGACAACGGTATTCTATAGAGAAAATGTATAAATAACCCCCCCTTGTATGGATATAGAAGCAACATTGGTTCACAAGCTCTTCATTGCCTATCGAATTCATCTACATTGACTGGTATTTATTTACTTGTATTACAATTTTTTGCTTTCAACACAAAGTTAGTGATAAAAACTAAATTTATTGCTATAGCTATGTAATTATTTCTGTGCATAATTTTTTTTAGCTCTGTGTTGTTGTAGCCAACCAATAGTATATCCTTACTATGGAACATTTTGTTCTTGCTATTATATGTTGATTTCTCAGTTGTGATTTCTAAGGCTCTTTGATCCAATCTCAAAGCAAATATAGGTTTTTTTATTAAATTTGTAGCTTTTTAAAAATTATTAGTCAGCTTTTACTTCCTCACTAATATATCATAGATCATCAATATGATCTGAAATATTTATGAAGATGAATGGATTTTGGCTTGTGGAGATAGTTTTGTATGCCTTTTATAGGTTAGAAACAAAAAATAGCTTCAATCTTAGGATGTTTAATTATTGGATTTTTCAATGCATTTTAGAAATTCATTCTCATGTTAATTTGCATCAACCAATACATAAGCTAAATGATCTCACTGTGAATTCATATTTGGAAACACTACTAAAAATAGAAGAAACTTCTTTTTACAAAATACTAGAAAACACGGTAAATAAGTAAGCAACCAAAAATGTTCACAAAAAAATCTTTAAATGTGTCTATCAATTTACACTAGTAGCTCATCAATAATATAAATGCAGCAATTACCATTATTGTGCAATGCCCAAACTAATAGATATTTGTTATTACGGTGCTTTATAATTATTTAGACAACAACAAATAAGTTTTTTAAATAGGAAATTGGTATATCATCAGGAAAATATGTTTAACCCTTTACTATTCTATACAATTTCATACACTGATAATTTTCTTAAAGTATTGTATCCGCTTATCCCTCGAACCTCTCACAGGTACAAGTGCTAGTTATTATCCCACATTGAATATCATGGCTCGACATTATTACTTTCTCCAAAGCTGTCCTCCATTTGTCAACTAGAGTAATATATATGTTATCCCACATTGAATATCATGGCTGGACATTATTACCTTCTCCAAAGCTGTCCTCCATTTGTCAACTAGAGTAATATATTTGTCATCCCACATTGAATATCATGGCTTGACATTATTACCTTCTCCAAAGCTGTCTTCCATTTGTCAACTAGATTAATATGTTTGTCATCCCACATTGAATATCATGACTTGACATTATTACCTTCTCCATTTCAGAATATCATGACTTCACATTATTACCTTCTCCATTTCATACAGAAAAAATCTTGCTAGTGGCATTTCACGTGATATCTGGTATAATAATCAAATTTCAAAATGATGAGACTCCTAGTGACTATGATGCACCCACATATCAAAGTCGTGATCATACAAAACTCTGCTTGTCATGCCTATCTCATTTATTGGCAGTAGTGTCATACAAAACTGAAGGGAGTGTTGCAACCAAGTCTAGCCGTGGTCATTCAAAACTTTGCTGGCATTGCCATTCTCAATTACACGGAGGGTACTTGGTAAGTTAAGGCCAAGTGCTTTATCAAATGTTAGGCGTGTCTTAAGAGGAGGCGAAGCCCTGAATTATGGCGTTAGAAGCAGCTTCCATTATTTTTCTTGTTCTAGCAGTGCCCTCACTTTGGCTTCTTGCAAACTCTTTTAGAAGAAGAAACAGTAACACTAGGGAAAAGGCAAAGCCACCGCAGCCTCCATCGTGGGCAATACTTGGCCATCTTCCTCTGCTAGGTAAAAACAAACAGCCTCTCCACAGATTTCTATCCTCTCTTTCACAAACATATGGCCCCATCATGCATCTCCAACTTGGCTTCCGCCCAGTTTTAGTCATCAGCTCTTCAGATCTGGCAAAAGAATGCTTCACAACAAATGATAAAGCCTTTGCTTCGCGCCCACTTTTGTGTGCAGGAAAGTATATTGGGCATGATTTCAAAAACTTGGGCTTGGCTCCTTATGGCTCATACTGGCGAAACATCAGGAAAATTTGCAACGTCCAGCTGTTTACAGCAAACAGAATCGAATTCTTCAGGGAAGTCCGCATAAAGGAGATTTCCGCCCTCATCCGTTCGCTGTTCGAGATCAGTTTGGAGAGAGAGAGGAATCCAGTGAACATGAAATCCACACTCTCTGATTTCACATATAATATCATGATGAGAATAGTTGCTAGCCAAAGAATCTCCTCAGATCTCGGTTCTGAAGATTTCCAGGAGGCGCAGAACTTTAAGATGTTGCTGGAAGAAATTGTTTTGTTACTTGGAGCGTTTGATGTCGCTGATTACCTGCCTTTTCTCAAGTGGCTCGATCCACAGGGAATAGCTTTTTCCATGAAGAATCTAAGGAAGAGAATAGATATGTGTATGAAGAAGCTTTTGCAGGATCACCGAGATAAGAAAGGGGTCCATGCTCGAGATTTAATCGACGTTCTCATCTCCGCAACAGACAACGAGGAAATTCGGTCTGACAATAAGGACGATGTGGTGAAAGCCAATGCCTTGGTATTTTCTTTCTCATAATTTATGTCAGATAGTTGGCGTCTTGTGGCCAAGGCAAAAATTATTTAAGTACACTGATTGTTAAAGGACACTGATTGTGATTCCTTACGTAAATAAGGATAACAGAACCAAAATTGTTGATCACCACCCACATGACTTTTAAGCTTTTATATCTGTAAGATTTGTCTTTCGGTTTTGCAGAGCTTGATAGGCGCGGGTACTGAAACATCTTCTTCGACCATTGAGTGGGCACTGTCAGCTCTGTTGCAGCGCCCTCATGTTTTGCACAAAGCCCAGCAAGAGCTCGACACACATGTCGGTCGGGACAGATTAATGGAGGAATCAGATCTGCCCAAGCTGAAATATTTGAAGGCAATTGTAAAGGAAACTCTGAGGCTTTATCCAGCGGCCCCTCTTTTGGTCCCTCATGAATCCGTCGAGGGTTGTACTGTAGGAGGATACCATATTCCCGAAGGAACTCAACTATGGGTGAATGTTTGGGCAATTCAACGGAACGCCTCTGTGTGGGAGCGTCCAACGGAATTTGACCCCGAACGTTTTCTCAACAGCGGCGAAGATATGGATGTCAAAGGGCGGGACTTTCAACTGTTTCCATTCGGTTCAGGAAGGAGAATATGCCCAGGCATGGCATTGGCATTGATAGTGGTGAGCCATACATTGGGACGGCTTCTTCAAAGCTTTGAGTGGCTTGTTCCAGAAGGCACTGAAATTGACATGACAGAGGGGTTTGGTCTCACAATGCCCAAATCAATTCCATTGGAGGTCATTATCAAACCTCGCCTACCCGTCCATCTCTACTAGTGATATGCCTACTGAGTGTAGAATTAGATGGCTGATCACAGCGCTCGTAGGCAATTGTTAACTTTACTAGGAATAGGTCATAAGGTTTTGAGTAGTTGGTGAATTTAATAGAGTTCGAATAATGATAGATTGTATAATAAAATAAGAGTTGAGAGAGCTTGAGTCCCTGTTTCATGTAAGGATTAGGAAGTATACAGATGAAACAGGCCGAGTTTAAATTTGGAGTATATGTTTAAAGTATTAAAAATTTAATTTGCAATAGCTTTAACATAGTAGAGCAATCAAATAATTATTTTTAGACTTTTTATTAGGAAAAATGTAAGATCGTTTTGGAAAATGAAGAATTGTTTTTTAATTATATTAAAGTAATTTGATATTGTATTCTAATTCAATAATAAATATAATATTATTTTATTATACTATTAAATTAAGTTAAAGAATCTAAAATTATAAAATTATATGTATTGCAAACTTTAAAAAATTACTAGCTAATGTTTTAATTAGATTATCAATGAACACTTGTTTAGTATAAAAATTAATTAAAGAAATTATAATTAATATTTAATTTATTTAATTTATAGTTTGGTTTTGTTAAGATTATAGCTACAGTTTGATTGAGTTGATCTTAAGATGTAATGTTTTTATATTAAATATAAGGAGATCAGAGAAACAACATAAATCACCAACTATCAAAGTATCAGAGGACAAGCTGAACATAACAACTACTATTGCACATCATCAAAGGTGTCCACCCATGCAGTCCAACCCATAACACCTTCCATCCAGACCAAGTTCTTTGGATCCTGGATTTGTTTAAGCATATGGATCATCTCGCTAGTAGTGTTCTGCAGGTTTCTTTTAATCTCCTTGCTGATGTAGTTGACAGTTTGGTTGAAAGTGTGTATATTAGCCAAGTGCAGCCTCCAGAAATAAGCATTCTTCACTTCATTAGTGAAGAACATGGCATGACCATCTTTAAGCAGCCTTTTGAACTTAGATTTTTTATTTTCATAGTGATTTGGACCTACGAGAAAATTTTGAAATATGTGTGACTTCACAAAGACACGGTAAGCAATCTGGAAATATTTTGAAATCTTTCTTCATTTCTACACTTCCAAATTTTCCACGAAATGTTAGATGAGAGAATATCCCAAAACATGCTAACATCTTTTTTAGCATTAAAAATAAAACCAGTAATAACTTCAAAAATATTGAAAGTAACAAGGATGGATATGCCAAACATCAACCAAACCTCTTTAGCAAAACTGCATTCAAAGAAAATATGTCTTCCCGTTTCCAGGGTTCTGCAAATGTTGCAATAGTTAGTATCAGAGAAAGTGTTCCTAATATCAAGCTTGTTGAGAATAAGTAAACATTTAAAACATTTAATTTTAGGATCAATAGAACTTTTCCAAAGATTATCAAAAAACTTATTCTAGGAAGGAACATCTAAATTAGTAATGTTGATATGTGTGTGTGTGTGTGTGTACCACACACACACATATATGTTATATTGTGATTTATATTGTTAATATATAATAGAAAGACGTGTCTCCTACTCTTATATTTATAAGAGATTAGAATTTACATTTGGAACGTATTTCTAACATTGACAATATAATTAAATTTGGAAAAATGTTTCATATTACTTAACATGGTATCAGAGCAGGGTTATAAATTTAAAAAGGAATAGCTGTTGGCCTACAAAAACCAAAGAAATAAAAAGAGATAACACTAGCAAGAAAAATTTAAGATCGTTATCCTCATCAAACAAATAATAAAGATGAAGGGGAGATGCAGAACACTAGGGATCCATTTTTGAAGCAACAAGATAGAGTCCTCTTCCGAGCAAAGAGGAATGAAGAGATCAAGACTGGAAAGTTTGGTACATAGGATAGAGACAGACCATATTGATAAAGAGAACCTAAAAATTCTTCATAACACTACGATATTGCAGAGGGAGTGGACATCGTTTTAGCATCAATTTTGTCTGAAAATCATATATTAAGAAACAAAGCATGCATCAATTTTTATAAGTAACCAAGTTAGAACCCTCGGTAGATGTGGATGGGTTAAAACTGACCAAGAAAAAGGTGTTGTTAAAAGGAGATAAATAATGAGAATAAGGGAGATGCGCCATTATCAACCTACAGTAAGAGACACGCTATAAAGTTGATGCATGCTTTCATGACATTACTGGAATTAGGAACTCGACTCAAATTAATATCTACTTTGATGGATTTTTCTTGAGGGAGAAATTCTAATGCTTAATATTAAAATATTGTATATTTTTCAATTACTGAATCCAAATACGATTCACAGAGAAACGAGATTAAATTTATGTAAATAGAATGATGGTGGTAGAACAAGCATTGCGTTCAAACGTAATAATGGGAGTTTGGGACTTTCTCAAAATGGGGTTAGCATAGCTTTGTTGGCAACCTTAGCAATAGATTCATAAGAAATTAAGATGGACTATTAAGCACCCGAACGTAGAAGAAGGAACATCGAATTGGATGCATCTTCTTCAAATTAATACCGTAAATATAGTGATGTAAAAATTCCTACATACAGAGGGACAAGTATCTTTTATTGTAGCTGGTGGTGTTGGAAACAGTGTTGCCGCTTGAGTAATCATTCATGGGCCACCCACTCTCGATGTATACTAAAAAGGTGGTGAAGTTGGGTGTGCACGATGATGACATTGTATGTTTCAATCATGTTTGTAGAAGCTTTATACCGACCACCAGTGAACAAGGATAACATAAAGTATGAAATAATGAGTGAAGAGGGGTCATAATACATTTGATCCATTTCCCACTAAATACTTCTAATAAACCACACTTTGAGGGCACGGTGATTGAATTGGGAAGGTTGTTGAAAAGTGCAAATGTGTTGGAGAAGACCACTAAACTCTCCAAGAAATTACAAAGCATTGTTCAGTTTGGTCAAGTGAGAGAAGGATAGCGGTGGAATTATTTATGAGGTTGTGAGTGTCAGATAGAAATACTGATGATCCATAGAAGCTTGAAGAAGTGATGGTAGAATGAAAAGAATTTTTTTATTGTGCTTCCATACTATTTAGTGGTAGTTCTTGTATCATTACTAATATTTAAAATGATAATTAAAATTATATTGGAATAGCGGAATCGATACAATTGAAAATATGTGTTCATGATGAGCCTCTAATGAATATCAAACCCTTATTTGAATTGGCAGATATGGACAGGTGATTCAAGAAGCCCTTTCGATGATTTACCAAGTGACTCTTGCATGAATATCATCGATCCTCCTTTATTCATTTGTGATGGGTGGATTATAATTTTCTTGAATGAGTTTCTTCTTCACCAAATACGATGTTTCAAGTGTTGTAAGATTAATCTGTGTATAATCCAATTTCAGATTGAAGACTGCGATAGAGTTTCAATAGTGGGGACATGTTTTCTAATTATAAAGAAAATGAATAGTCTACGGGGCTATTCACTATCATGAATGGGAAGCAATATGTTTAAGAGTATAATATAGTTCATTTCTCTCTCATGACAATATTGGAAAGCAATAATCCTACTGTTAAGTTATTGATAGTGTAGCAAGAGAGGATTCAAGATCATTTCATTAGGTAAGATATTAGATCAAGTATAAAAAGGTTGACAACTTCTTACATTGTCAAACATATGATGAGTGAATAACAATATATAAAGTACTGAGCTCCAAAAATGTATTAATGGTTTATTTAATGAAAACAAGTAGCAAGAATTTGGAGTGGAAAAATTTGATGTATCAAGTATAATGCCACATCATTAAGTTGCAGCAACTATAAGAAACAAGCCAACATTGGACTATCAAAAGTGGTGGAATATTTTAAGGAAGAGGAGAAGTTGTGTATGTGATTTTGAATGGAGAACATTGTCAACTTCTCATTTTTTGTAGCACAAAATTTATTTATTTTTTCCCCTCCTCAATGCCAAATTTTTCTTAACATGTCCTTCCTCCCTAATCTAAAAAATGAGTTTAAATAGACTGCATACATGGCATTATTAATTAGGACAATTGCTCCATTTAGTAAAATGATAAATGAGCTCCTAATAGTCAGTAAGTAGTACTCAACACAAAGATGAGATGTTAGACTAATGGTCATGAGAGATTCCCATAGAAAAATATATAAATAAACACTTCAAGCACAACAAAAAAATTAATAAAGAATTATTATAAATATAGTTGAAACCTAGACCTAATCACTTCTATCGGATCCTCCAATACTACAAACATGCTAAGGTTCTAAGATCTATTAAAAAAATAAGTTTTTCATATTTGATATGATGAAAAAGTTTTAACAATATAAGAATAACTAGAAATTTTACATTGTGGTGAGAATAAATGTCAATGTTCCATTCCCACTTTTAGATGGGAGATGTTCCATTCTAAAATAATTTAAGAAGACAAATTTTGAATCTTCATGTGCAAATAAGTATTCTTACTTTTTATATTTATCTCTCTCTTATTTGTAGTTTATATATATACTATAAAGGTTATTTTCCTTGATCTTTTCCTTTATGTTTGAGGATTTTCTTACAAGAAAAGAAAGTTTGTACTTTACATGTGCTACTAGATATTGTGTAGACTCAACCTAATGATAGTAGCTCCAAAGACCTTGATGATCACAATGGATAAAATGAGGCTCTTGAAGAAAACATCTTTGATGATTAAGCTTATGAGATTCTTTTATAGTAAGAGGGAGTATGACATTTTTTTGAAGGAAACACAAGAGCTTAGAAGATTGATACTCTAAGGGATTCCAGAAGTACATGTGTGTGAATGGATGATTTTGACAGGCCTACTCTTGAGTGCATAATGAGGAAGTGTTGACTTACCACTATAAAATCAAAATATTGATATTAGATTGAGAGTGAATTTGACAGGCATCCATGGGTGAAGAGAGCTTCTAAGTAACTAGAGGACTTGACTTTCTAGGATGGATGTTTAGAGGGAGAATTTTGAGGTGAAATTCTTTGTAAATAATATCTTCTCTATGAGGAGAAGTTCAAAGTAAAATTTAGTGTAATGTATTCTTCTTTATGAGAGAGAATTAATCTGAAAGCCTTTGTACCACCCTCTAACCTAGTTCATGTTGGTTATTATTTCACATATAATATGTAATGAAAGGTGATGATCTTATAAATGGTAGACCTGTTATCATGATAGACTTCATTAAGTTGTTTTCCCAAAGTGCTAGAAGTAATGATAACGAATAGAAGGTAACTATTGTAAGGTGATGACTTTATTAATAGTTAATTTATCTACTAATACCAAAATGTGTTGGAGGAAGAATTATCATGGTTCTTCTAGCTAGATTTTGTCAGACAACTTGATAATCGACTTATGATGGTTATTTGAAGCATATTTTTCTAGACACCTTGATAATCATCTCATCATGGTTCTTTTGGGTGGATTTTTCTAGACACCATGAAAATCAATTTGTTATGGTTCTTTAGGCTAGATCTTGCTAGACACCATAACTTAAATCTATTATAGACCACACTTAAGGCAGTGTTCAAGTCTTATATTATATTTTTTTTAATTCTCTCTTTGTCAACAAGGTACTACTGATAAATTTAGCCTCATAGTCAGTTGAAGAAAATTCCATATATATATATATATATATATATATATATATATATATATGAATGTATGTATGTATGTATGTATGTATGTATGTATGTATGGGTATGTGCAGGATCATGGTGTGCCAAAAAGTGGTGACCTGAAAGTTATGTAGTTCTAAAATGCCTTAAAGCATTTCAAAATCTATCCCAACTTTTTTCCCACCCATCCTGATACCAAACCCAAAAAATAATACCTTTATAAGGCCTATTATATCTTTGGATAGAAACCCTACATTGTCAACTTTAAAATTGTCATGAAAATGTGTGTCAGGTCTATTCTTGTGTATTTTTTACTTCAAACATGTGGCTAACAACTTTTTTTTCACCTAAATTTGATGAAATGAAAAGGGTTTCTTAAGAATGTTCTTAGCTCTCCATAAATGTAATGTTTATCAAATTATGAGCTTAGTAAGTAATTATTACTTATTTTTCGATGGAGTTATCTATAAAATGTTCATTGACACATTGATTTCAAAACAAATATAACTTTCAATGGTACAACATTTTTAAAATTCAAAAGATACACGACATTCTATGCTTCTTCTACTATAAGGGGAAAAAAATAAATTTTGCAGAGTTTTGAATTAGTTAAGGTAGTCAGACAGGAGAGTTTTTTTATTCCAAAAATACTATAGTAGACTATTAATAATTAATTGTTTATTTAGAATTAAAATACCCAAAAATATATGTCAAATCCGTGAATGAGTCTAATACTTATATCTAGAATCTTATTAAAAAATATTACCATTTTAGTTTGATTACTTAAGGTGGTCAGACATAGGTCTACTTCTTATTTTTGTCCTAAATATTTTGTACAGTTGCATTAAATTAAAAAAAAAATTGACCATTCAATATTTATTTTTTAAGATAAAGCGTAGAGTTTAGAAACTAAATTCATTCCTAGAGATTATTCTCTATCAAATTTTTGATAGAAATTTCATAACAAGTTGAAAATTCAACACAACATTAACATAACCCTGATTTGTTAGTTTTTCATTGCCACTTAATGGCATAGTTTAGTTGACCATGATCCTGCACATACCCATATATCTGTGTGTGTGTGTGTGTGTGTGTGTGTGTGTGTGTGTGTGTGTGTGCGCACGTGCGCACGCACGCACATGTGCATGTGCATGTGTGTGTGCGTGTGTGCATGTGCATGTGCATGTGTGTGCATGTTGATGGATTTATGTTGATATGAGTAAATATGCCATTCCAAGAATATCACATTTAGAAGATATATCTCCATATGCCTGAGGGCATATTTTGTTCCGTAACAAATCCTCCCTACCTAAGAGGGAGTGTTAAGATTATAGCCATAGTTGGATTAATTTAATGTTAAGATGCTATGTGTGTGTCTGTGTGTGTGTGTGTGTGTGTGTGTGTGTGTGTGTGTGTGTGTGTGTGTGTGTGTGTGTTATATTGTGATTTTTATTGTTAATATATATATTAACTAATAATGATTTATCATAAAGACATGTCTCCTATACTTATATTTATAAGAGATTTGGATCAGCATTTGGAACATATTTATAACAACAGCAATATAATTACATTTGTAGAAATGTTCCATGTTACTTATCAAGTCCAGTGTTCATCCAAGTTGATAAGCATGAGCTACTTATACATAATATGAATGCAATTAAAGGCTTTGTATTTGTGGACAATTGTAAAGAAAGGGTGAACCCACAATAATGGGTTCCACTTTAGTGGGACAAACAAAATTGAAAAAATTTAGGAAAAGTCAAAATTTTATGCATGATATGTTTGCACGAACATCATTAACATGTTCGGGTGAACACATTATTTGCATATGTTCACATGAACATATTAACATGTAATATGTCATGTTCGGGCAAACATATGTAATTAACATGTTCACCCGAAAATACGCTATGCCAATTTTTCGGTAGTTAAAAATGACTTTTTAACCCATTTTTGCTCATTATAATGGCGTCACTGTTCATTCTAAGGGTTGGAGCAAACGCCTATTTCCTATCAGCTCTATCAACGTCATCTTGTCACTTTCCTTCATATTCTCATCTTCAGGTATGTCAAAATATTATTATTTTAATGTTTTTAACATTTTTAAAGCATTTTTAAATGTTTTCAAAGTAAATTTTAATGTTTTCAAAGCATTTTTTAATTTTTTCAAAGCATATTTGAATTTTTTAAACATTTTTAATGTTTTGAAAGCATATTTAAATGTTAATTTAATATTTTTATTGTTAATTTATATTAATTTAGAAAACAGAAAAAATATTATATTAAAAAACATTAGAAAACAATTTTAGAAAATATTAGAAAAATTATTATAATATAAAATTTAGAAATAAAAAAAATGGGAAATTTTATAATAATATAAATTTTAGAAAACAAATTTAGAAAAACATTATAAAAAATATTAGAAAAACATAAGAAATTTATAATTTAATATAAAAAAAAATTTGATGAATAGTCCTTTTCAATTAATAAAATTTACTAAGATTACAATTCACAAAAAAGGGCTGATGGATACAGGATCACCCCGCGAATGAGTTCAATCGGCCAAATCTGGAGCAAACAACATGGCCGTAGCCAGCAACTATAAACTATTCATCAAAAAAATAATAACAATCCTCATGCTACCAAGGCAGTACCAGCAGAGGGAGGAGGATCATCTTTATCTGGAAATCCCCACGCATCAGTGGGATTGTAAGGCGGACTAGGAACGGTCCAGCCGTCAGCAGCATATGCAGGATCTAGGGTAGTTGCAGCCTTCGCATCCTTCTTGTTTGGCCACGGAGGAGAAATTGCCAAGGCCAGCCAGGGAAACTTGCCAGGGTGTGCCCATCCAGGGGGAGGAGCCGGAGACTAGCCAAAAGCCTGCCCATGGGGGGGAGTCGATGACCAGCCAGCACCACCACGTGGTGGGGAAGCGGAGCGGTGCCTCCAACCGCCATGACCACCGCTGGGAGAGCGATGGCGGGGACCCTAGGAGCGCGGCATGTGAGAATGGCAGCTAGAGGACTGGCGTCTGGAACGACGACCGTGGGATGAGGAAGCATCAGTTGAGGCCTTCAGAGGCACTCTGGCAAGGGTACAAGGAGCATTGCCCTAGTGGTTTAACAATTCTTGTAAGTGGGCAACCTCCAGTGCAACTTTATTTTCTTGCACCTGTATCTGCATAATGACATTGTTGCAAATGCATGCCTTAGTGTACATTGCAATGTTAACATCCAAAAAATTGTGAGTGAATAAAACTGCATTCCTATCTTTCCATAGAGAAAACAAAATTTCCATCTTGAAGGTATGCCAAATCTGGGAAAACTTTCGAGGAAATCTGGGGGAATCACCCAGAAGGATCATGTGCCATGAAAAAGGTTCAGGCCTGAAAGGCTTGAAAAAATCATGGATCCAGTGCCAATAATTCTGAGCACGTTTGCAAAACCAAAAAAATGCAAAAAGGACTCAGGTTGGCCACAGAAGGGGCATCTGGGGTTAGGAACCCCAATGTGCTTGAGTCGAGGCCCCAGGGGAAGACCTTGGAAAGCAAGGCACCAAGCAAAGTGAGCAATCTTAGGTTCTGTAATGGCACTCTAAATGGTGTCGAACCGTTTTCTCCATTGAGAGAGCGAAGAATGCAAATGCCACTGTTGATTAAGCATGTCTACCATTGGAAGGTGGGGTGAAAGCCATCTATATCCCATATTGGGCTTATAATTGGTAAATGGAGTGGTAGGAAACCACTTCCAATCATACCACCAAGGTCGAACAAACTGAATCCCCACTTTATGAAGTAAGTGCACAAGGATGGAAGACAACAGAAGCTCATAAGTCTGACGATCGGCATGAACAAGGCGGTATTGAACTTGCATATCCTCCCAAGACCTAAAATTCATGGTGACTCTTGAAAAAATATCCTTAGTAGTGTGAATGCCTTGTTTATAGAAACGCAGAGCACTAGCACCTTGAGTCTTGGCAAGAGGAATACCCTGGAAGGCAAATAGGGGAGACCACCAAATGTTCTGCTGATTTAATGACAGCCCATTGCGGAACTCATTACCAGCCCAACAAAGCCAAGGTTTAACAGCTTCCCAAGCTTTCCAGATGCTCTTTATAATGAAGGAGCCCTGTATGACCATTGGTTCTCACATAGTGAGAAGAGTCTGAAAACCAATTCCCTTCCAAGCTGATCTGTTAGCAGGGAAGCCTGAAGAGATGCAATGTTTGACAAGAATTTTCCAGGCTTCATCTCCAGAAATAGCTCTGATAATCCATTTAGCATAGAGGGCAAGGCCCTGCTTCTGAGTGGAAAGTAGGCCAAGACCCCCAGATTCCCTCGGGAGACAACAGAAATCCCAAGCAAATTTGTGAGAACCATGATGGTCAGAACCAGAGGCCTAAAGAAAATCTCTAAGAAAACGTTCTAATTTGAGGTATGAAGTTTTGGAGGGAGCCCAACAAGAAGAATAAAACACATGGGTGGCAGCCAAAATCTTAGAACAAATCTGGAATTTACCAGCAAGAGAAAGCGGATTAGTGATCCAATAATCAAGCTTTTTTGTAATCTTTGTAAGCACAGCATTCCAAAGTTCCACAGGGGAAGCCTGGAAAGCAAAGGGAATGCCAAGAAAGTGGAAAATTTCACCATGAGTAACCCATTTCCATTGGAATTGGCTGAGCCAAGGTGGAGCTGGCAAAAAAGATTGTCAGTAACAGAGCGTTTTATGCCATTGAATGGCAGATCCAGAGGCTTGACAAAAAGTGTCAAGACAATCTAACACATTTTTGATGTTTTCTTCATCCTCAAGAAGAGTGAGAAAAGAATCATCAGCAAAATGACAATTGACTAACTGGGAGGAAGAATCAGGCAAGGAAATGCCACGGACCAGCCCAAAAGACACAGAATGAGCAAGTAAATAACCAAAGCCTTCGGCAGCAAGGACATAAAGCGCAGGAGCTAACGGACAACCTTGTCTGATGGAACGAAAAAGTCCAAAAGCTTCAAATTGCGAATTATTGATGTTGATGCAAGCATTAGCATCACCAAAGAGCATCTCCATGGACTGAAGGAAATTGGGACCAAAAACTAGAGCCTGAAGCATAGCCAAAATGAAAGGCCATTCAATACGATCATAGGCTTTAGCAAAATCTATCTTTAAAAAGATAGCCTGCTACTTGGACTTATGGGCCCATTCCATACCTTCCCAGACAGCAATGATGTTGTCAAGAATATACCTGGATTTGATGAAGCCAGTTTGTTCAGGCCGCACAATTAGAGGAAGCATATGGCAGATTTTGAGAGAGAGCGCCTTAGCAATGATCTTATAAGACACATTGAGGAGGGTGATGGGCCTCCAGTTGCAGATGTCCTCAGGATCGCCAGGTTTAGGTATGAACTTAATATTGCCTTTATTTATGATCATTCCTAAGCTTTTAGAATGGTATGCTTCAAGATAGACTTTGTGCAGATCAGGACCAATTTGCTCCCAAAGATGTTTGTAAAATTCACAGGGAAATCCATCACACCCAGGGGATTTGTCATCCACCATGGAGTAAGCTGCCTCTTTAAGGTCTTAGAGGGAAAGAAGTTGCTCATAGAAAGTGTGTTGCTCAACCACGAGGCAATTTGGAGTAACAGAAATACACTTTTTGAGAGCCTCCTCCTGAGCAACCGAATGGCCCTGCGAAGCAAAAACATTCTCATAGTGAAGAACAAAAGCTTGCAGGATGTCTGGCAGATTGGAAAGAACCTCAGTTCCCTGTTTTATCTTTTTAATCCCAATATTGGTATGACGGGCTCGTAGAGCCTGAAAGAACTCCTTTGAGGCTTTGTCACCAACCTCCAACTAGTGGAGACGGGCTTTGATTTGAGCTCCTCGGACAGCATAGTTATCAGCAATTTTCTTTTCATGGCAAAGCTTGGCAAGCTGAAGTTGTAGATCCACACCAAAAGGGTTGAAGGTGAGTGCTTCAGAGGCTTTTTTGAGGGCAAGGGTATTGGCTTCATAAGAACCTTTTCTGAAAATTGCCAGCTAACGCCCGTAGATGCATAAAAAATGAGTCGTTCTGGTAATGGCATCATTCCACCATTGAATCCAACCTCGATGGGAATGTGGACATGGTTCCAAATTCCAAACACGTTGTATGTGGGAGATAGTGGAGGCATGCAATAGCATAGACCTGTTGAGGAAGAATTGAGACTTAACCACTTTGGGGACAGCTGTTTGCCAAGAAATGCCAAAATAAATGGGATAGTGGTCTAACAACGTCACATCTGTTAGGGGAATGACAAGTAGATCGCGATCTTCAGAAAAATTAAAAAAAGATTGCGCCGAGATCATAGCACGATCAAGACATTTCAATATGCAATCAGTACCGGCTCAAAAATTGGACCAAGTGTGCCAAGCCCCATTATCATGATGGCGACTAGTATTGGGATCAAAGAGGCCCAATTTATGATGCATGTGAAACCAGGCTTGTCTTTCCCCAGCTGTCCAATGGAAAGGTAGAATGCCATCTTTGTCAGAGGCCACTTCAACCATATTAAAGTCCCCACACAGGACCCAAGTAGCAGGCAGCAGGTTGTCAGCAAGCCAAACCCACATTTGCGCCCTTTCCACAACATCATTGGAGGCATAAACATTAATGACTCCAAAAGAATGATTGTTGATGGAAAGCAAAAGCCAAATAATACGGTGTGTGGGGTCAGAACTGTGCGAAATAATAGCAAAATGAAGGCGAGGTGATAGGAGAGTAACTACACCACCTCGGCCAGTTTCATGCTGAGAAGAAAACATGACGCTATCCTGCCAAATGACTTGGCATGTAGTAGAAAGCATGAAACCAGAAATCTTAACTTCTTGCAGGCAAAGAAAATCTAAATTCCCATGTCTATGACGGGTATCCCGGACATAGAATTTTTTGGGGAGGTCTGTAAGACGTCAAACATTCTAGGAGAGGAAGTTCATGAAAACTCTTTCATATCATCCTCATCCTCGAGAGAGGAGTAACTATTCTACAAAAAGGTAGAAACCGGGTGGAAGTCAGACGGGAAATCTTCTGGACTTATAGCCTGTCGTTTGACCCTTGATATCTTCGCACGTCCAGGAGGAATGCGAGAATGCCTTGTTGCTGGTGGTACTATGGAAGAGACTACAAGAGGAGAACGAGCCCTAGCCAAGGACGAGGTCCTGGCAGCTACCTTAATCCCCTGCGAGCCAACAGGGTTTGAAACCTGCGGAACCGAAATAGCGCATCAGAAGCCGTTGGCATCTCCACGCTAGCAGGCACTGATACCTCAATGGAAGCAGGAGGAATTGTGGTTACGGTCGCATAGGATGGCTTGGGGGCCAAAGGATTCAAGGCAGGCTTGCCTTTATGCCCAACAGTAACCCATTCTTCTTTTTTTCCTTCGACCTGCTTGACAGGCGTCGCTTTAGGCTGGGGTTTGACCCTAGGCGTGGCCAAAGGGCAGTCCCTGATCTTGTGTTCCACAAACTGACACCTATAATAGGTGTTAGGTAGGTTCAAGTAAAGCACCTTCTGTGCGAAGGTTTGAGCGCCAATCTGGATTTCCACTGAATCCTTGAGATCTTTAGAAAGATCAACTTCAATGCAAACACGCCGCTGAGGGCGAGCATTAAAAAAAATTTCTAGCTCCTTGGTAACAACTTTGCCAAGGGCTTGGGCAATAGACTCAATAAAAGCCCAGCAGGGCAAGGGTAGACCTAGGAATTCAACCCTAACAGGAACCCTAAGCTTTTTATCATCCGAGACAGAGAAGTCTCGAGACCATTTCTGAAATACAAGCAGAGAGGAACGCACAGACCAAGGGCCGTTGGTAAAAACCGCGTCAGCTTGCGACGGGTTAGCGAAGCGAAATAAAAAAAAACCTTTGGTAAGATTTTGCACAGCGTCAAGGCAGACGCCATGCGGGGTCTAGCTTTTGTTAACCCATTCTCTGAGCATAGCTTCAAGTGGGGTCCTACCAACAAAATACCCAATCAAGGTATGTTGAACTCTAACCAGTCACATGCGGCATCAAATTCTTGCAAAGGAAGGACAATATCAGGCTTACCTCGTGGAAAACCTTCGAGATAAACTTACGTGGGCGTTTGTTCGATGGTGGCGCCATGGCAGTCTGAAGCAGCAACATGAACACTAGAAACAACTGGTTCACCGCTGGCCAGAGCCATTATATCCTAACCTAAAGCTCCCGCAGTAAATGTGGTATGACAAGTGCCGACAGAAGGGGAGTGCAAGCGGAAGGCCGTATGCAAAAAAAACTGCAAGTTTGCATGAAGCAAGAAAACCCTAGCAGACCAAGTTTTCCCTTACGAAATTTCCTAATATAAAATTTAGAAAACAAATTTAGAAAAAAATTAGAAAAACATTACAAAATTTATAATTTAATATAAATTTTATATTAAAAAAATCAGAAAGACAATAAAAAATTTATAATTTAATATAAATTTTAGAAAAAAAAATTAGAAAAACATTAAAAAATTAATAATAATATAAATTTTAGAAGAAAAAAAAAATTTTAAATATTGAAAAAATAATAGAAAAACAGTAGAAAATTTATAATTTAATATTAAATTGTTAAAAAAAAATTAGAAAAACAATTAGAAAATTTATAATTTAATATTAATTTTACAAAAAAAAAATTTAGAAAAAATATTAGAAAAACATTAGAAAATTTATAATAATATAAATTTTAGAAAAAAAAAATTTAAAACATTAGAAAAACATTAGAAAATTTATAATAATATAAAATTTAGAAAAATATTTTAATTTTTTTTTTTAAATTAGAAAATTTATAATAATATTATGTATAATTGGAAAAAAAATTAGAAAAACATTAGAAAATATATTTTAAAAATAAAAATTTAGAATTTTATGTTAGAAAACTACGAGAAAATAAATTAGGGTTTAAACATTACAAAATATTTGAAAAATATTAGAAAAAACATTAGAAAATATTTTAAAAAGCATTAGTCTTGAAAATTAGAAAACATTAGAAAAACATTTAAAAATATTAAAAGATTAAATTTAGAAAAATATTTTCAATATTCATATAAATTTATTAATGTTAATGTATGTATGTTATTGATTTTTTAATACATCTTAATCTTTTGTGTTTATGTATATATGTTTTATTCATGTATCTATATATGTTATTCACCTTAATGCCTTATTCATGTTTATGTGTATGGTATTCATCTTTATGCACCTTAATCTAAACTGTATAATTTTAACTATATTTAATGGCATACATCTTAAGGGGAGATCCTAAACTATATATTAAGAATGTAGATTAAAATATACATTGTAGACATGTATGTTTTCAATATTCATGTTTATGTATGTATGTCAAATTCATCTTAATGTCTTAATCTATATGTCCTAAATACTAAACCTGGTCATAATCCTAACTGCAAAACCCTAATCATAAATTATAACCCCTAATCTTAGATGCTCAACCATAACTCCTAAATCTCAATTTGAACCATAGACCTAAATGATAAACCCCAACATTAAATAGTATTTAATCATTAGACCTGATCCTAACTTTAATTATAAATATTAAAGCTGTGTGTTAAAACCATAATACAAAATCTTATCCCTAATACAAATCCTAACCCTCTAACCATACTAAACTAACACTGATGTAAACCCATGTACCCTAACCCTCTTTAAACCATACTTCTAACAATGATGTAAACCCATTTAACCTAGATCTAACCCTAATCATAATCATAAACCATAAATGTTAAACCATGACCCTAAATACTAAACCCTAATCTTTGTACACTACGATTCTAAAATTTTAGATTTAAATGCTAAATTTTAATTCTAAAAGAGCTATTTAAACTAATTTTAAGTGAGTTAAAAACCATAATTCTAACACTAATCGTAAATGGTAAACCCTTATACTAGATGATAAGCCCCAACTCTTATCCTAAATTATAAACTCTAATCATAAATTTCCTATCCATAAATTTTAACCCCAATACAAGTCATAACCCTAAAAATAATACTATTAGCAATGTCAACCTAGATATATATATCCTAACCCTATGAATAATAATAATAGAAATGTAAACCAATACCCTAACCCTAATCATACCTATAACCCTAAATCCTTTAAATGCTAACTTAGTATAATACTAACCCTAATTGATCTAGACTATAATTTGTACTCCTAACCTCAGACCATGATCCTAACCCTTATTGTGGTCTCAATCCTAAATCATAGCCCTAACCATGTTATCTAGACTCTAACTGTATACCTCAACTAAAATAATTATCCAAACCCTAACCCTAACCATTATCAAAACCTTAACCTAACTAAACCCTGACCCTAAATATTATCCAAACCCTAACCCTAACCTTGATCTTAAAATTTAATTTCTAAACCCAAGATTATAAATGATAATAAATACCCTAAATCATAATCTTGAACCAAATCATAAACTTCATATGCTAAGTTCTCTTATCCTAAATTCTTAATCATGGACCTTAATATTAACCCCTAATTTAATGCTAAATTATGTAAGTTTGTATAAACCCTAACAATGTCGTAAGGTCCTAAATCTTACCCTAAAATTGAGCCTAATTATAACCTATACACTAAAACCCTATTTCAAAACCTAATTGAGGCCTAACTTACATAAAATTAAAACAATTTGACCCTAATCCTAAATTGTAATAAATTACAAATTTGAGATACATGCACATACATTTAAACACATGTACATACATGAATTATGACCCTTATTTTAAATGATATATATGTTTAACCCAACTTGAAACCTAAACCTTGAAACATTATCGCTTAAGAGTAATATAAATAATTTATTAGGTCCTTTAATTGAGTTCTCTAATAATACCCACCAAACTATGATAAAATCCTAGAACAATAAATCAAAGACTTTCGAGCCTCTAATTTGCACCTTATCCTACTTGCTAACCTTAACTCTAACCTTAATTTTCCTTAAATCATAGCATTAATTAAACTAATATATATCCTTATTTGAAGGTCCTAACTATAATATAAGATCTAAAATATAACCATAACCTTTAGGCTTTAACCTTGGAACCCTAACATTCATGAATGTATCTATATGAAAATTTGGCGATCTATACATGGTTAAAAAATTAGTATGATAAAAAATTGAGTGCACACATCCACGCATTTTTTATTTCATAAATCTAAATTATAATTTATAACATCTTTAATCAAATGATATACTAAATTTTCACTTGTTTGAAAAAAACACACATTAAAAAACATTATTGTATATATATATTAATGTTATTTCTATTTAACTTGGAAAATATAGAAAACCTAGCTAATTAATTTAACACATTTTTAATTAATAATAAGTAAATATATTATTAAACTTTCTTATTATATATGATTGAAAGTTTATTTTGAATATTAGGGTTTAGTATTTAGGGTCATGGTTTAACATTTATGATTTATGATTATGATTAGGGTTAGATAGGTTACATCCTTAAATCCTAAATTATAAGCCCTTACACTAATTTAGGTAAATGGTAAACTCTTATACTAAATTGAAATTTTGTATAAAGATTATGGTTTAGTATTTAGGGTCATTGTTTAACATTTATGATTTATGCTTATGATTAGGGTTAGATCTAGGTTATGATAAGCCCCAACCCTTGTCCTAAATTTTAAGCTCCCTTATACTAAATTGAAAGTTTGTTCAAAGATTAGGGTTTAGTATTTAGGGTCATGGTTTAACATTTATGATTTATAATTATGATTAGGGTTAGGTTATGATAAGCCCCAACCCTTATCCTAAATTATAAGCCCTTAAATATTAATAAAAAATGGTTTTAAAATTAGCTAGATTTTCATAGTCGACGTCCTCATCCACCTAGTCGACCATCTTTAGAGGCATCTAGTAGCACTTCAGGTGCCTCCTCTAATGATGCATACAGAGCTGCTAGGCTACCACTACCAGGTGATATTTGTGGTCTTTTAGGATAGCAGACACGTATGGATATGGCACTATATTTTTTGCAAGATATGTTGCACATTATCAACTATTTTTCTGATACATAAGGGATTCTAGTACACTCGGTGATGGATGTTGTTAGATAGCATCAAAGCCCCGACATAGTTCCACAGACATAGGCTGCCACACCAGTGACAAATGATACACCTATGCATAGCTCACAACATTCAGCACTAGGCTCATAACACTCTACAGATGACTTGGGCATACGAGTTGGAGATGTCCAGATCACAACTGAGGGTCTTGATGATTTTGGTGAGCAGTTGAGAGGCCTGTCTAAGATTGATACTAGCTCAAGCCTAGGTATTTCATCGTACATGAACCTATTGTTTCGACCTAGTAGCATTGATTCTACACCATTACCCAACTGGTTACATAGTCCACTTCATTTAGATTTACTAGCAGTTGGACATGGTGCTAAGGGCAATTCAGTAGGTGTCAAAGTTTCAAGCTCAAGTGCATCGGTAGATGATACGATGGAGTCTGCTAATCATCCTCCACTTTCGGAGCCCTAGGTACATATATAATTTATTTTTTATTTTTAATATATATGAAATTTAAAAATACATTTATTATTAAAAAATTCAATTCAAATATATCTAGATATTTAATTTAATCTTTAACTCATAATAAATCATGCAGGCACAGGTCACTGAGCACATGGTTACACATACTGTTGGTTCAGGGCATCATGTACGTGAGAGAGATTATTCTATTGAGGCACCCAGTAGTGCTCAAGTACCTGAGTTTTAAATAGTTTTTTTAAAGTTATTTAAATGTTTTGAAAACTAGATATATAGCTATATATATGCAAGTTCATATTTAATTTGAATGTACATGTACATGTGTATGTATATATATATGTGTGTGTGTGTGTGTGTGTGTGTTTTAAAGATAGAACTCTAACATGTATGTATGTATGTATATATATATTTGCAGGGTTCAGTTGATGTGCCCCAGCAAGAGGATGTACAACAGACTCGATCAGAGGGTCATTCTATTTGTATGTGTCTTGAGGGGTCCCTCTAGTAGTAGATCACATTTATATATTTTTTGATGCATCTATATATTGGAGATAGTTTACATGTACACATATGTGTATTTCAGTACCTTGATGACATACATGTACTTTCACTATTTATTTGATTATTGAGTACTTCAGTAGTTAGATACCATCACATGTACATATATATGACTTTTTATATTTTGCTACATACATGTATTTATTTGAGATTTACAGTTTGCATTTCAGTTACATAGAGATATATTAGATCTGTAGATGTTTATTCTTGAGACGTGTAGATGTGTACATATGTGTTTTTTTTTTGCATTATAGCTATAGAACATGATCTTGAGACATGTGTACATGTATATCAATTATCAATTAGTAGGAAGTTAGAAAGATACATATTTCTTAAATTATCAATTACTAACCCGCTAAAGATAAATATTAGTTTTATGTGGATAAAAATATGTTAATTAGGTAAGCCAATACATTATTTTAGAAAAATTTTACAAAATATAATATTAAAAAAACATATTAATTTAAACTAATTTAAACTTTAAGAGTACATGACCGTAGATGTAACAAAGTAAATTTTTTTTCAAAAAAATTAATAAACTAACCTAAATGATAACTATGAACTTATAATCTTACAATTTTAAAAACACATTTAATTTTCACTTATGAAATTCAATCTAGTTTGAAAAAAAGTTGGTAAATGAATTTAAATTATTAAATTCATCCATGGTACAATTAATCTAAATTATTAAATTATATAGTTTTTTAATAAACTAATGATAATTAAGAACTTATGATCGTACAATTAAAAACACATTGAATTCAAGATGAAATTCCATAGTTTGAAAAGAAGTTGATATTTAAGAATTGTCACATATTAAATTATTTTTGATACATATCTATAGATAATGAAATTGTGTAAATTTGAACTAACTTCTAGCCTATTTATATCAAGTTGTTAAATTATTAAATTCATCGACAATACAATTAATATTAAAGTTTTTTTAATAAACTAATGATAACTAAGACTATGATCGTACAATTAAAAACACATTTCATCAAAATTGATATTCATATTATTATAAAATAAATCTCAAAGGTCTAATCAACCATGATTTACACTTATAACATGTAATATATTTTCATGATCTTCATTGTCTAGTCTCCACTTGCGACATACATACTTAAGTTTGATTGGATGTAGACAAAGCCCACTAGCAATGATTAGGTGGTTGTATTGTAAAACATTTTTGTCAGGTTAATAATCAAAAAAGTGTATTCCATGTTCGACTATTTTGTCTTGCTTCAAATATGTTCCTTATATCACAACAGAACCTACACCACAAATTTAAGTATTTTAAAATTTGATAGATATAAAGTTACCTAGATATATTTATTTAGTTAAATATGTATGTGCATACATGTATATGTATAATTTACCTATGGGGAACAACATTCCATCACTTTCTTCAGGGTCATATAACTTTGTCCTCTCTACAGTACATCGTAATAAATAATAACTGACACCTTCATGATTTTCAAGCTCAACAATCACTGTAAAGACATCTCCTGCTTAACAAGTATACATGAATGTATGTGTACAATATATATATATAAGACAATTGAAATTGTTAATTAAATAACAAGTTGAGATTAATTTTTATGATACTCACCCACTTTTACCAATCCAGAGATATGATTATAATCATCAGAAATCAATGGAATATTATCAAAATTTCCATCATCTTTATCAAATGTATTGGTAACATCAAGTGGTACCAAAATCCATGCACCTGTATATCCATGTGTTTGATTTATGCATTCTTCATAGTCTTCATCAATGCAACTATCACAAAAACATGAGTATTCTCTTGTCCTCAATGTCCAATTGTAATTATCTGTACTCATGACTGAATGTAAGGAATGTGTCTTTTTTATCCTCTTGCAACCAGGCATGTTTTTTCTATTAACACTTGAAAGTTCATTAAATTGAAGATATAGAAAAATTAAAATTAAACTTCAACGAATTGAAAAATAAAACTTAACAATAAAATTTTATAACTTAATTGCATAAAAGTTAAACAAACATACACATCCATACCTGCTATCTCGCAGAAGACTCTATATGGTACCTATTGACTCGTCATTGATGATGTCCTAACTTCATCTAATGAAAAATGAGTCTTACACCATTTAACAACATCATGTGCATAATTTATTTGAACTCCCTGATAATTCATTTGATACTTTTACAAAGCATGTTTGATGCAAGCTCTAGCACCATCATGTTCACCTTTTCCATGGCCACTCTTGAAGAAATTCCATATGTGTTTTATATTATCATTGCGATGATATCTACACAATGCATAAAATGGTCTAGATGATTTAAACTATGCGGCACATCCATGAGACCAAACATTATGTTTATCAACATTTATGTTTCTTTCTTTCAAATAAGAAAAGAACATTTTGAAGCAATGTTCTACATAATGAATGTCATGTTCTTTATGATCACTTGTATAAAAATGATATTCCTTTATAATTACTCATGCTTGAACTGTACTCTGAACACCATCCAAATCTAACTGTGCATGTCTATAAAAAACATGTACCATAATAGTGACATGCTTATTAAAGTAATAATCTAATTGAATTACTTTCTGCTGAACAAAGGAATAGTTCTTTGAAAAATCAATAACTGATACAATTGTTCCAAGTGGGAAATTATCTCTTAGAGTTTGAAACTATTGTGCTTGCCACTTTGCAAAAAATGGATGATGAATATAAGGTTGAATCAATTTCTCAAATCTATCCATAAATGTTAGAACATGCAACTCCTCTTCAACATATTCCAACCTTTTTTTTTCTTTCCCCAAATTTGTTTCATTCTTGACATACTTGTAACTTTTGCAATTCAATATTTTTGCTACATCAATATTTTTAGTTTTCAAAGAAAATAGAGCCAATTCACCACATGTTTCACATAATCCTTTGATGCAATTTATTTGACCAGTTAGATCATCTATGTTGTCACACAAAATGGATGATACAAACTCACTCCATGAAAACCATATTTGTCTTCTACAAACTTTTGAAATACCTAATAGTGGAGATCAAACTCAATATGATGACGACAACAACACGTTTCAAACACTTTAGTTCACCTCACAAAGTATGGCTTCAATTTTTCAAACAATATTTTCCCAACTTTTACATTAGGATGTTCACTACAAAATGACACATATAACTCATGTTGTATTGTGTCCAACCAATGTTTTGTATGATTTTCATATTGACTAGGTGTAATCCTATGCCTGATTACATCTCTACTATTTGATGAAGGATGAGTGTTATCAATCCAAAATGATATGACTAAATTTTTAATAACTCTTCAATCCTATCAGAATGAGGTGCTCTACACATGATTGCCCAATTGCCCTCCATAGTACTATCATCCACAATTAATATTCTCTTAACATGTTCCCACATTGTTTTCCTACTAAAACCCATTTCAGACGAAATTGAAGATATTTGTGTATTTTGGGTCATATTCTTATTTACAACATAAATCAACGTCACTTTTCTTCCCACAAACTTATCTTTAGTTCGAGAGTGTTTTCCTATGTTTCTCAAACCTTGTTTAACATTTTCAATCAAATCAGTTTGCATGCTATAAAATCTTCTCTTCTTTGATGTTGTGTCTACACCTAATGATTTCAATGCTTCTTGGAACTTCATTTGTGTAAACAAAAGTGTAAGCAACTGAGCTTGTTCAAGTGTTTCAGTATTATTAAATTGAGTCATAATTTCTCTTATCTTCTTATTCATTGACCTTTTATTAGACAAACTTAATGGTTGAACACTAGCTGCAAGTTTTCTCAATTTATCCACATCCATTTTAAGTAAATGATCTAAATTCTTATGAGAAATACCATTCTTTAAATATTGGGAGATATTTAAGAGTTCATCCATACCAATTCCTGCACCTAATATTGACCCTTCTCTGACTTCTGTTACTGGAATTTCTACAAGGATCGATCTTGAGTTCTCTCCAACATCCATTGTTTGAGATTCTATAGGGAAAGATTCTGACCCTTCTCTGACTTCTTTTATTTGAACCTCTATAGGGAGTGATCTTAAGCCCTTTTCAACATTCATTGTTTGAGATTCTATAGGGAGTGTTCCTGACCTCTCTCCCATATGCACTGCTTCTACTTCTATTGAGCCTTCTTCAACATTTCCTTCACCTTGTTTAATTCAATGATAATGTGCCATAGTTTTTTGAATATTTCTTTGTTTTCCTTCATCAGATCTCTTCCTTTCATATTTGTTTTACCTTCCTTTCTTGTTTCCCATTATAAATTTTTTTAAAAAAAATTATCCCTTGCCTCAAGATAAATTTGTGCAATAACCAGATAAAAAAATCGTCGTATGGATTTTTCTTTCACTCTCAATATTTTTAAGCTATTTCTCTGGGGCTGACATCAGCTTTTTTGCATGTTCGCATGAACATGATAAAAAACACATGTTCGAGTGAACATGTCTACTTAAGTTTCTAGTCATCAAAAAATTAGCTATCATGTTCATGCGAACATGCGTTCACATGAACATGCCCAATATGTTCGTGTGAAAGCCATGTTCGCAAGAATGCTCAAACTTAAGAATTATTTAACACTTTTTTCATTTATTTATTTTTTTGCTCTTTTGACACCCATAATTGTAGAAGAATGTTCTCCTTCTGTAAAATTAAAAAACTCAAAATGTGTTGCTCAAAGAAAGCTTTCCAAAGACTCTAATTGTAATACATATTTTACTCATTAAGAATTTCAAATATGAGTTTAACTCATTATAGATTCATTATAGATTGAACATCAACTAACTTCAACACCTTGGAAAAATTAGTAAATTAGGTCAAATTTTTTTTGAAAAATATGTAGGAAATAGCTTATTGAGATATCTTTCTATTCAAAAAAGAATTAGGTTTATGATAAATTGACTTCAAATTATCTGTGTCAAACGGAACATATGTTTGAATTACGATTTGTGTCACTTCAAAACTTCATAAACTATACAATATTCAACCAAAATGAATCAAACTAAATGCATCCTCTAGATATTGATGTTACAAATCTAACACTGAAAGAATTACTTCATTATAATTTCTAGAAAAAAAGTTGTGTGTCAAAGGGTTGTCACTCTTTAAAAATATTGAATTTTATTATGTACCACTTTTCGGAGGAGATGAAAAAATTGACATTAAAAAAAAAAAAAATTAGATTAAAAAGTATGGTTACAAAGTAGGAATAGAGTACTAAAAATCACTAGTTTATGTCATCTTGAAATTATTTATAGTTTTGGAGATATAGTCACTTGAATGTGATGTTTGTCGCAAAAATATTGATTTTAGTGTCAAAATTGGTCAAAAAGTGGAACCCATTATTGTGGGATCACCCGAAAGTGAGTTATTATTTATGGGTCTTTCCCATAAAAAAGACTTGCATATTATTTTGACAGTAAATAAAATATTTATATCCCTTCTCTAGCTAAATTTTGATGAGACAGAGTGAGCATAAAATTTAACCTCCATCAAAAGTATGTTCAAGAATGTGAGTTGTCAAGTAATGTATTTTAATAAAATGAACAATAAAGAAAAAATCTCTCTATCTTTATACAATGGCTAAGATCATCTTCCACTTTTATATGTATTCATAAACTAGAATAAAGTAAAACAAATGAGTGCATTAAAAAAGATTGATTAATAATTTTGTCCCTAGATTACTTCTCATTCCTTAGAGGCAATTGAATTGATTCAGTAGGTTTGAGAAGAATCTAAAAGTTTCTTGGGAGCCTCTTTAACTATGCCATTACTAATGAAAGATTGTAAGAGAGCCAACTTGATATAAATGCCCATTTTCTATCAATTGATGAAGATTTATTTTCTTGAATTAGATCATTTGTTTCTAAGTAAAAATGGTGAAGGTTCTTTGTTCATTCTTCAATTTCAAATCTATTCATAAGAATCTCATAAACACTACTAGATTTCATCTATGCTACATCCACTGTGGTTATTATCACTATCTTGTTCCCCATGGAAGCCTTGCTTAGAGAAAATGGGAGGTGATTGCATTGGCGATGAACCAAGTTGTGTGTGAAATATACAATAAGCTATTCCACCAATATTAGAATCTGTAGTTTCATTGATGAGGGTTGTGGAACATGAACAACATTCCAAATATCTATTTATCTATTTTTCTTATTTTATGTGTCAAATAAATGAATTTTACCCCTACAAAAATGTGTTACATGAAAAATTTAAAAATAGAAATTATTGATAGAAAATATAATTAGAAAATAAAATAACTTTTGAAGTTCATAAAATGATAACTTCTAATTAAAACAATAGTAAGATTAAACTAAAATTTGAGATCAAGAGAAAAATATACTAAAGATTAAAGATATATAGGAGATTTCCTAGGATTTTTTAAAAATATAACAAGAAAATTTAGGAAAAAATACTAAATATATGAAATGAATTTTATAAGGGTTTCTTTACTAAAGTTGATAGTTTAGTCTACCCATGTGCACCAGTCAAGCAACAATGCCCCCATTCATTAGCCCTAGAAAATTTATTTTTAAATCTTGGAGAGAAATGCAATAGAATCCAAGGTAATCTTTGATGTCTTACAGAAGAGGGTTTTCAAAGGAAAACTTCAATACTGTGTGCCACATTTGACCTACAATGTTCTAAATAGAGATAGGGTTAAGATGAAAGAGATAATTGGAGAGATAGAATAATCAAAATTAAAATTACACTCCATTTGTGTCCATGAATGCTGATATGGTCAATATGCCTGTTGGCATATCATAAATTTAAGAAAATAACTTAAAGCACACTCGTAGGGGAATCCACAAAAATAAAGTATTACATGTCCATTTTGCTCACAATCCATGACAAGAAATAAATGATATAGAAATAATATTCTTAAAAATTTCCACTATGGATAATTTATTTGTGGAGTCCTTAACACTGATAATCTTAAATGTACATTAAAGGACACTATCAAAAAAAAGTATAGATGCATCAATTAGCCTTAAAATTTGTCTAAATATTACATAACCATGGGGAATTTTCTAGTATGTTTCTAACTATGCAGATGTTGTGAATTACTATTATAAAATTGTACCTAGAGTTGATTTCTATAAATTGGGAGAATGCCATATTTAAAGAACCATGGTAAATGTGGATGTACAAATTAGATACCTAGATTTCCAAATAAATGCACAAATGCAACCATTTGTGTTGTTTTTTTTTGGAGATTTTTTATTTCCAAAATTTATTATTTAAAAAGGAAAAGACTATTGGCTAGATTGGCAGGGACCAATCATAGAAGAGGAAAAATTAGATGGAAATTAATTTATGTACCCAACATTCTCACCAATCCTCACTTTAGCCACCAAACCCTCATTCGGTTATCCCAACTCGAGAAAATTCAATCCATTCCAAGAGCATGCCTCTCTCAATGCTTTGATATTGGATTTATGTCTTGTCTTCACTCAGGCATGTCCTTGTCAAACCAACCCTATATAGTCCCCATCCATAGTCCATATTTAGATACTTACATTCTTCTTGGTATTCCTCCAGGTTCTCGATCCACTATCATCAAAGAATTTCTAGGTCTGGAGGCTCCCCATGAGACATCTTCTAATCAAATCAACATAGAAGAATTTCCTATTATGGAAACTTCAATCAAGAGACCTTTGGACCAAGTTCATTTTCTTCCTAAGCTTCTCTTCCATCCTCTCTATATTTAGAATAATTTTGATCACTTTTCTGTTATAGACCAAGTTCATTTTTCTTTCTCCACACTATTATCTCTAACACAAACACCTTTTGTCCCTCTGGCACCCAGGAAACGTGGTAGAAAAAAAGAAAAATGCTAAAGCCTCTTAACCAATCCCAAGAACACCTTCTATTATTTCGAGCATCAATAAGAGAAGGAAGAAGTTTCAATTAAAAATTTAGCATTGTAGAACAATTGGAGGAACAAGACTCATCTGGTCTATCTACTAGTAAGCTTATGAGGAATGCTATATGCACTCCTTGAGGACTATAAAGCTCATTTTTTGGAATGTTAGAGGCATCAATGCCTATGACAAAAGATCTTGTACCAAAACACAAATCGATGCAAGTGTGGAATGCACTTTCCTCCTAGAGGAGACAAAGCTATTTGGTCAATCCTCTCAAGATGTTTTTGGTAAATGGAAAACATGACAGTTGTTCTCATCATTAGCTCAAGGTTCTTCTAGGGATTCAACAATTCTATGGAACCACATGACATTAAAAATTTCTCATGTTCACTTACATTTTCATTGGAAATTGGTAAAAGTCTCCTCATTTAATATACAATTCATGCTTTATAACATAGATGGTCCTAAATCCACTTGAGAAAAAGCTAAATTGTGGGATTCTCTAGCTATTTTGGTAAATAGTCTCTATGTTTAGAATTATATTCTTGGTGGAAACTTCAATATTATCATCTTCCCTACAAAGAAGAAAGGAGACTTCTCTGTCACCCCTGCCCCCAAAGTAGCAATGAATGAATTTTCATTCTTTATTCAAGATAGTACTCTAGCTGATATTTGTCACTCAAATGGTTGCTTCACATGGATGAATAAAAGGAAAGGCTTTCATGAAATTTATGAAAGATTGGATTGTTTCCTTATTTCTAGTTCCTGAACAACCTCTAATATGTAGTTTGAATCTCACATTTGTTCTTTCCTATCATCGAATCACTACCCAATTCCATTAGGGTTTTCAACTTCAAACACCGAAGTGAACAAATGTTCTTCATTTAAGTTTGAGAAAATGTGGTTTAGACATCCACATTTTCTTCAACTACTTAAACAATGGGGTTATCAACTCCATTCTCTAAGTGTACTGATATATATCATTTTGACATAAAGATTAAACATCTTTAAAAGAACATAATGATCTAGAATCAAGAAGTGTTTCAGAATATTTTTCACCAAAAAAAACTGTTGTGCAATCACAATTAGAATAGATCCACTCATCTATCATTCAACATGTATTGTCCTCACAAATATATGATCAACAAAAAAAACATTGCAACAAGACTGGGAAGAGCTTAAAAAATGAGAGAAGATGGACTAGCATCAAAAGTCAAGAGAGACATGGCTTAAGGATGGGAATAGAAACACAACCTTCTTTGAAAATGTGACAAAAATTAAGAAGGAAACTAATACCATCTTCTCTAACCACCATGCTAACATAGGGGGCCTCATATCAAATGTTGAGGGAATGAAGAAAAAAGGCCTAAGATTCTTCACAAGTGTTTAGCACCACACTCCTTAGCCCCTTCAGGAAACTCTAATTATCAAATCCTAAAAATAATCCCATCCCTTCTTACTCCTTAGGATAATATGCATCTCATGAATCCATTCACCACTGATGAAATAAAAAAAGTGGTCTTCTCCCTCTCATGAGATAAATCTCCTAGACTAGATGGATTTATTGCTTTAATTTTTCAATACGCATGGGATGTAATAAACTTTGATCTCTTGCTAGCTATGGAGGAATCCAAAAAGAATGATGTCATGCTAAGTCATTTTAATATCACCAATATTTCTCTAATTAAGAAGGTTAACCAATCTAATTCTTTTTTGGATTTCAAACCTATTGCCTTGCGTAACACTATTTACAAAATCTTTACAAAGGCAATTTGCGTCATGTAGCATCCATTAATTGTTGAACTCATATCATTCTAGTAGGGTGGGTTTGTGCCCAGAAGAGAAATAATTGAAGCTACAATGCTAGCTTATGAAGTGTTACACTCAGTTAAGCAACATGAAATCCTTTCTTGTATAGTGAAACTAGATATGATGAAGACTTACAAGAAGCTAAACTGACACTGCTTGCACAAAGTTTTCTTGGCTTTCAGTTTTTGTCAAAAAAAGTGGGTCATGCAATGCATTAGAGGGGCTACTTTTTCCATTCTCATCAATGGATCCCCAATGAGTTGCTTCAATAGTACACAAGATGTTAAACAAGGTGGTCTGCTCTCTCCTTTTTTTTTTTTTCATAATTATGATAGAGGCATTGAGTAGATTAATATCACATGCTCATGATCATGGTCTTTGAAAAGGAATTGCTAATCCTAACTCTCTCATATGAATTACAAACACACTATTCACAAATGATACACTATTACTTGGGCTGGTTACTATATCGGAAATCACACAAATGAAAAAGGTTCTCAAATTTTATGAAAAAATTTCTAGGCAAAAAATAAACCCTCACAAGTCATCATTATTTACATTTAATGTGAAGGTTTCATTAAAAAAATAAGATTGCCTCTATTATGAGCTTTTAGGAAACTACTCTACCCAATACATACTTGGGAATCCCTTCTTTATACGAACTAACAGAAGTAAATTCTGGAATTCTATTGTTGACAATGTTAAGGAAAAAAAGTACCTCATGGAAAGCTCACTGGCTATCCCTTTCAGGGAGACTACTTCGTAAAATCTTGCCTTGCTATGTAATACCAAATAATGTCATCTCGGTCCTCAAAACCCTTGCTGCTATCATTAAACAACTTTATAAGATCATCTCCAAACTTCTTCTTTTTTTTAAAACAGCAAAACGAAATATGTCCGATCACCCCTTTTTCAATTTTGAATTTGATTTAGTAAAGACAAAAAATAAAAAAGTTAAATTTAAAAGAGATTTTTAATAGGCGTCCAATTTGGACAAATGAACCATCAGTTCCGACCATATTTGACCAGAACAGGCATGCTGTGCATCTGTTTATGAAACTACACGTCATAGGCACGGTATGCAAGTGCAATAAGCATGCAGCACAATTGACTCTTAAAGTACAAAATGCAAAAACGGACCAATCTGGGCATTTGCTGGACCTTGGGAATTAAATCTCAAAAATGAATTTAGCAAGTACAATTTTTCAAATACAGGAAAAAAATCAATTGAAACTTGATGGAAAAACACGCAGGAATACAACTTTTAAGTACACCATTGTTTCTAGAAATACAAGGGATAGTGATCAACCATGAAAGCATTGAATAGACATTAAAAAATTCACAAATAGTGAAAACAAAGTTCCTTTCATTGGATCAGATTCTACCTCTCGTCTTGCCTAGAGCAAAATGATGCAGCAAGGGAAGCAAAACCAATCCACACACGCTCAGTAACAAATCTCCAATCCTCTAAGCAGTCCCAAAGGGAAACTCAATCCAATCCAGTCAAGAAAATCTCCTTCAGAATCTCTATCACTCTCACAATAATGTTTGGAAAACAATGAGTATTGAGTTACCTATGAAGCTTGTATTCTTAACCAGTCTTGTCTAATGATAATTGCATCCTTTTATTAAGCAATCAATTAGTCTTCAGATCGCACTCAGTCATTATTATTAATCTCTAAACTGGTGACCAATGGTAATGGTTTATCATTAACTCTTCATTAGTTTTTTTTTTGCTGATTGTTAACAAATTAATGTTGATTCATCTGAAATCGATGACACTTGATGCTTAATCACATTAGCAATCATCGTTAACAAACTTCTCTTCATAATGATGACAATTAATTGAGGATCTTAATGGACTTGTGGGTGGATATTATAATATCCACCCACAAGTCAACCAAAACGTGACCGAGCCTTAAAACTCTCTGCTCCAAACTTCAAATACTAAGCAGACGTATTAGTAAAGATGGAGTGGAAGGCGAGGTTTAACAACGACTTCCAATGGAACTGATTTGGGCATAGTGATTCCAAGCCCCTCTGTCATGTCAATTTGGATGCCCTGTGGAGAAATCCAATCGAAGCTCTGAAGCAAACGCCCCAGTGTTTGGCTCACCACAATCAATCCCAAAGATAAGCCCGGACATATTCTCCTCCCTGAACCAAATGGAATCAATCCGAAATCATGCCCTTTAACATCAATCTCTCTGCCACTCTTAAGAAAGCGTTCTGGATCAAATTCCGTTGGGCGCTCCCACAGGGCCGGGTCCCGTTGGATTGCCCACACATTCACTAACAGCTGCATTCCTGGGTCAACACGATATCCTCCAACAGTGCAGACCCCGCTTGATTCGTGAGGGAGCAAAAAAGGTGTCGGTGGATAAAGCCTGAGAGTTTCCTTCACGATTGCCTCCAAATACTTCAGCTTGTGTAGATCAGATTCCTCCATTATTCGGCTATGACCAACATGAATATCAATCTCCTGTTGAGCTTTGCGCAAAATATCTGGGTGCTGTATTAGAGCTGACAGGGCCCATTCGATGGTTATAGAGGATGTTTCAGTTCCTGCAGTTATCAAGCCCTGCAAAATTAAAATTGCATTAGGAATCCCCTGTTCAAAGAATCCACTATTTATTTTAAGAATCTTTATTCATGGTTATATCAAAGCTTTTGAAGTAGTAAGGTTTGATGCAATTAAAAGAACTTTACAGATCTATAGTTTTGCCAACGGATTTATGAAGATAAAATTTCATCTCTTCTGTGGTATAGTCTAACAATCAAACCATAGTGTGTGAAGTTTAAGCCGTAGGCATACAGAGATATCAAGTTTCAAATTTTGAAGATTATGTAAGAGATAGTGCTTCGAAAAGATACCAAGGCATTCGCTTTCACCACATCCTCGTTATCGTCGCACTGAATTTCACGGTTATCTGTTGCAGAGATGAGAACATCTATCAAATCTCGAGCATGGGCTCCTCTCTTCTCTCGGTGATCCTGCAACAATTTCTTCATATACACATCTATTCCCTTCCTTAGATTCTTCATAGAATACACTATTCCCTGTGGATTGAACCACGTGAGAAAGGGCAAGTAATACGCAATATCAAACGCTCCAAGTAACAAAACAAATTCCTTCAACAACATTTTGAACTGCTGCGCTTCTTCGAAATCCTCCGAACTGAGATCTGGTGAGAATCTCTTGCTGGCAACAATTCGCATCATGATATTATATGTGAGATCAGATAGCCTCGACTTCATTTCCACTAGATTCATCTGATCTCGCTCCCAACTCCCCAAAAGAGATCTGATTAGAGTAGAAATCTCTTCTGTGCGGACGTGTCTGAAGGATTCGATCCTGTGCGCAGTGAAAAGCTGAAGCCTGCAAATTTTTCTAATGCTTCGCCAGTAGGAGCCATAAGGAGCCAAACCGAAGTTTTTGAAATCATACCCAATATGCTTTCCTACAGACAGAGGTGGGCGCGAAGCAAAGGCACTGTCATTTATTGTAAAGCACTCTTTTGCCAGATCTGATGAGGAGACAACCAAAACTGGGCGGACGCCAAGTTGGAGACGCATGACGGGGCCATATCGCTCTGAAAGAGAGGACATAAATATGTGAAGGGGCTGTTTGTTTCTACTTAGCAGAAAAAGATGCCCAATTATTGGCCACGATGGAGGTTGCGGTGGTTCCTTAGCCTTGCTAATTTTAATAATATTTACCAGAGATTTTGCAATTAGCCAGAGTGAAGCTGCCAGTGCCCCAGTGAGAACTGCAATTAGAACCGCAACTAACACCATAATTGATGGGCTGGCCTCCGTACAATAATGGAGATCAACCAACAGGGTTGGATAGAAATACAACAATTGGGGTAGATCACGGCTTTGAGATTCGGGTGTACCACTTTTATGTGGCTAAGAATGTCTTTAGTGATATTTATTATTACAATTTTCAATTTTTATGTAATATTTTAAAGAAAGGTATTCACATTATGAAAGTAGAAACTAAGCTTTCTTATCATCTCATCTTATACAAAATTGTTTGTTATTATGATAATAATAATAATAATCTCTTTTTATCTTGTCATATCATGATGCCTTTGTTTTCCTAAAACATAATCGTATTTTTAATAGCATTCTAGATTGTATACTATAGCAATCATTATCATTAATAAGAATACTAATATTTTAACCTATGTATGTTTGTTGGCATATTATTAGTAACTACACTTTCTTATCATCTCATCTTATACAAAATTGTTTGTTTTAGCTTATTTTTGTTTTTGTCATGGTAATAATAATCTCTTCTTATCTTGTCATACCATGATGGCTTTGTTTTCCTAAAACATAATCGTATTTTTATAGCATTCTAGATTGCGTACTATAGCAATCATTATCATCAATAGGAGTAGTAATATTTTAACCTGTGTATGTTTGTTGGCATATTATTAGTAGTTTGGTCTTGAAGGACCATTCAAATAAGATTTTTTCTTGGTTATTTTTCTTTTTCCTTTTTTCTGTTTCACAAATTTCTATCATAGGATAGTACCCTTTCTATTGAAACAAAGAAAAATATAATTACACAACATTCTCACAATAAGGCCCAAACAAAGATAGAGTTCAAAACTGCCCAACGGGATAAAATAGGGACCAATATAGGCAGGAGATAAAAAAAATCAAGAACCAATAACGAGAGTACCAAACGAATGTGATAACTATGTAGAGAACAAAGTTGAAGAAAGGAAACCATGATAACTGAAAATCAAGATCAAGAAAATGATGCAAAAAGAGCCTGTCTAACAAGAGGACTAAATACAAGGACCGCAAGGAGGAACATAAGATGAGAAACACCATAGAGAACACAGAGGCCAAGATCCTTCTATTGTGATGTGGAGCCTAATCAGACTCAGAGGTTTATTTGGCATGGTTTTCTCCCCATATTATTTCTATGGGGGTTTTCAGTGGCAGCAAGCCAAAAATGACCTTATATTGTTAAAGGTGTCAGCTACTATTTTTCTATTATTCTAGCCCTAATTTTTTAAGCGAAAAAAAGCTTGTACAAAACCTCTTAGGTTTAGGGATTTTCATAGTGTGTGATGCTAAAATTGGTCCTTGCAAAGGTATTGAGTTGTAAGGGATTACAGATTGTAATCAGGTTGTAATCACTGGATGCTAATAATATTGGACTTGTTGTTGGTGGACATAGCCCAAGGATTGGGTGAACCACGTTAAATCTTGGTGTCTTTTGTTCTCTTATGTGCAATCTATTATTTTCTAAATATCGGTTATATCTACATGCAAATAATATTCCTGTCTAAGGTTAATCCTAACACCATATATAGTTTGCACGACCACAATAAGCCACCAAGTGAGAGGAAAATATTGTGGACACTGTTGGTAGTAAGGGAACTTACATAATGAAATTGAGCATAGATAACAACTACCAAAGCACCAACAAAACTAGACCATTAACAAGCCTGAGCATGAAGAAGAGATAGACCATCCTAAAGATTAATGACGTTCATGACTATAGTTCCACAGCCAGTTCTACCACTATTTTATGAAGTTTACAAGTATTAAAATAAGTGTTTTCATGCATTTTTATTAGTCTCATTTCAATGCATCGTCATCATCAATTAGTTTAGCTAAAGTTTATGCTTAGTTTATTTAGATTAAATCTCACATTTTTTGTCCTTCTTTGGAGGAGTCTACAAAGGCCATAAATATATTAAAATAATGTAATAATTAATAATAGTGTGTGCAACAATTATAATTAGATTTTTCTTCCATGCACAATAATAGGGAATTTCTCTATTTAATAATGGGTTTAATGTGTGGGATAAAATGATTTTGGTCACTATTATAGTAGACCTTTGTCTATGTTAACTATGTTTGTATATAAATCTTCCATATTCTTTGTGTATTTATTTTTGCTCCATTTCTTCTCTTATTTTGGATTCTTACACATCCCAGCATGCAAATGAATTTTGAAGACATGTCCAAAACATGGTTCAATAGAGTAATTAAACACTTGAGGCATCATCAAAAAGAGGGCATGTAGTTCCATCCATATAATGAACAAGGGAATATATCATAGGAAGTGTCAAGAAGCTATGAATATGAAGACAAAGGAATGTAGGGCACTCCCATTGATCCCTATACATGCCACTATTTATAGGGGCATTTGAGACCCTACCAATAAGGCAAATATCTTGATCATTTTCTCGAAGAGGTGTTGGTTCCTAATTTGACAATATTTTAAGTACCTTATGAAAATGCAAAGAATACCTAGGAATTAGCTAAATACCATGATAGATGATTCAAAGAAAATAAATAAAACCAACTACTAAGACTTTCTAGTCTTCTTCCCTTTGAATTCTACAAGATTCAAGTGGATGTACCTTTGAATTCACTATCTCTTTCCTTACCAACAATATTTATTGTAAATTCTACTATAGGAGATGATTGCATTTAAATCTTCTAATCTAGAGACAACAAAAGGATGTAAGATAGTCAATGTTTCATATCCTAAAGCTCCCTAAGCAAAGCATAGCCTAAATCTTCAGATCTATAAACAACAAAGGATTTTAAAGTTTTGATTTATGAATTTTAAACCAAGCATAGGGGTCCTCGGATTACTAGGGACATACTGTAATTATTCATATAGGTTGAAAGGGGTCATAGGATAACCTATGACTACTTTTGACACATTTCATGATAACATATGGAATCCTAGGGACCTGTTTTATTTGATTCAATGGGTCGAAAGGGGTCATAGGATAACCTATAACCTCTTTTCACATATTTCATTATAACCTAGGACCCTAGGACCCATAGGGATATATTATAATTGTTCATTTGGGTCAAAAGTGGTCATAGGATAACTTATGACCCCTTTCAACGCATTTCATGACAACATATTTCCCTAGGGGTCATAGGACCACTAGGAGGTTGAAACCTATGACCCCTTCCAATATTTTTCATGACAACATATGTCCTTAGGAGTCTTAGGACCTAATTCATTTGTTCAAATGGATCGAAAGGGGTGATAGGGAAACCTATGAGCCCTTTCCACATATTTCATGGCAACATATGCCTCTAGGGGTCCTAAGACACCTAGAGGCCTATTTTATTTTATCAATGGGTCAAAAGGGGTCATAGAATAACCTACCACCCCTTTCAACACATTTCATGATAACCTAGGACCTTAGGACCCTAAGAGACATATTATAATTGTTCAAATGGGTTGAAAGGGATCATAGGATAATCTATGACCCCTTTCAACATATTTCATGACAACATATGTCCCTTTGGGTCCTAGGACCACTAGGAACATATTTCATTTTTTTGAATGGGTAGAAAGGGGTCATAGGACAACCTATGAATCCTTCTAATGTTTTTCATGAGAACATGTCCCTAGGATTCCTAGGACCCATTAGGACCTAATTTATTTGTTTGAATGGGTTGAAAGGGGTGATACGATAACCTATGACCCCTTTTGACACATTTCATGACAACAAGACCCCTAGGGACATATTATAATTGTTCATATGAGTCAAAAGGGGTCATAGATTACTCTAGGACCCCTTTTGACCCATTAAATGAGAACATATGTTCTCCTAGGAACATATATCATGTGTTCAAATGAGTAGAAAGGGGTCATAGAGTACTCTATACCCCCTTTCAACCCATTATACGACAACATATGTTCCTACGGGTAGTAGGATGCTTAGGGACATACATGTTGTGTTTGAATAGATCAAAGGGGTCATAGTGTACACTATGACCCCTCTCAACCTATTATACAACAACCTATGTTCTATGACCCCTAAGGGCATACATTATGTGTTTGAATGGCTTGAATGGGGTCATAGGGTTCCCTATGAACCCTTTTGGCCCATTACATGGGAACATATTTTTTTAAGGGTCCTAAGACCCCTTGGAGCATATATCATGTATTCAAATAAATGAAAAGTGGTCAAAGAGTACCCTATAACCTATTTCAACCAATTATATAACAACACATATCTTAAGATCCCTAGGGACATACATTATGTGTTTGAATGGGTTGAATACATTTATATGGTGTCCTATGACCCCTTTTGACTCATTAAATAAGAACATATGTTCCTAGGGGTCCTAGGATCTCTAGGAGCATATATTGTGTGTTCAAATGCGTCGAAAAGGGTTGTAGAGTACCCTAGGACCCCTTTCGACCCATTATATGACAACACATGTTCTTGGGGGAAATAGAACCCCTAGGGACATACATCATGTGTTTGAGTGGATCGAAAGGGGTCATATCACCCCTAGGGACATACATCATGTGATTGAATAGGTTGAATGGAGTCATAGAGTTCCTTATGACCTTTTTTGACCCATTAAATGAGAACATATGTTAAAAATATATTTGATGTGTTCAAATGAGGAAAAAGGGATTATAGAGTACCCCATAACCCGTTTCAACACATTATATGATAACATATGTTCCTAGGGTTCCTAGGACCCCTAGCGACATAGATCATGTATTTGAATGGCTCAAAAGGGATCATATGGCACCCTATGACCCCTTTTAACACAGTAAATGATAACATATGTTCCTAAGGGTCCTAGGATGCCAAGGAACATATATCATGTATTCGAATATGTGGAAATGGGCCAGAGATTACCCTATGACCTTGTTCAACCCATTATATGACAAAATATGCTCATAGGTATACTAGGACCCCTAGGGACATACATCATGTGTTTGAATGGATACAAAGGCGTCATAAGGTTAGGGGCTATGATCCTTTTTAAGCCATTATATGATAACATATGTTCCTTTAGGTACTAGGACCCCTAAGGACATACATCATATGTATGAATGGATAATAATGGGTTATAAGGTACACTATGACCCTTTTCGACCCATTATATGATAATGTATGCTCCTAGGGAGATACATAATGATTTTGAATAGGTCAAATACTATCATAGGATGCCTTGTGACATATATCATGTGTTCAAATGAGTCAAAAGGGATCATATAATATCTTATGACCCCTTTTGATTCATTTTGTGTCAAAATATATTACTAGGGGTACTAGGACCCCTAGTATCATATATTGTGTGTATATATTGTTCTAATTAGGTTATAGGGTGCCTTAGACCCCTTTTAACCCATTAAAATAGAATATATGTTCTTAGGGGTCTAGGACCTCTCTAAACATATATCATGTGTTTGAATGAATCAAAAGGGGTCATAGAGTACCCTACGATGCCTTTTGACATTATAAGATATCATATGTCCCTAGAAGTCCTAAGACCCCTAAGACATACATTATGTTTTAAAATTGCTCAAATGGGTTCATAAAGTTCCATGTGACCCCTTTTGACCCATTAAACAAGAAATTGCATTCCTATGGGTCCTAGGAATATATAGCATGTGTTCAAATGAGTCGAAAGGGGTAATAGAGTACCTGATGACCCCTAAGAACACTTAATGTCATCGAATAGATCAAAAGGGGTCAAAGGGTATTCTAGGACTGCTTGTGAACCATTAGATCACATTATTTATGCAGTTAGGTATCCTAGGATCCATAAGCACACATATTGTGATTGAATGGGTCAAAGAGCATCAAAGGGTACCCTATAACACATATGTATGGTTAAGGGTCCTAAATCCTTTAAAAAAATATACTAAGGATCCTAAAATGGGGTCATACCATTATTATTATTTTTTTTTTTTAATTAATTTTTTTAAAAAAATTGTTTCTTTTGGTAAAATTGGGTATCTAATTTGAGAATGAGTATCAAATTTGGGAATGGGTACTTGATTAGGCTTGGTTTCTCTTTGAATGTAAATCCTCCATAGTCAACACCAAAAACATCCCAAAAATGTGTTCTTCACTTGTTATTGTCTGTTTTTGACTTGGACCATGTAGCTGAAAACTTTTTTTCATCCAAATTTGATCAAACAAAAAGGGTTTCTTGAGAACATTCTCAATTTTTCTTTGATATAATATATGTTAAATTATGATTTTAGTTAGTAATTATTACTTATTTTGTAATGGAATTAGCTATAAAGTGTTGATTGACATACTGATTGAAAAATAGCTATAATTTTCAAATCATATAATATATTTGAAATTCAAAATATGAGTCACATTCTATTCTTTGACTAATATAAGGAAAAAAAGAAAAAAGTAATTTTTTTAAAAAATTAGCTAAGGTGGTCAAACATAGGTTTTTTTAATTCTGAAAATGGTATAGTAGTATAAAATTTATAATTAATTATTTATTTTGAATACAAATACCCAAAAATATGTGTCACATATGAGCATGAGTGTACTTATTGTATCAAAAATCTTATTAAAGATATTATCATTTGATTTTGATTAAGGTGGTCAAACGTACACCTACTTATTTTTGTCCTAAAACTTTTGTACTACTACATTAAAATCCAAAATTTTGACTAGACAATTCTATCTTTCTTTAGATAAGGCCTAGTGCTTTAGAAACTAAATTAAATTTACTATAGATTGTTTTCTTACAAATTTTTAATATAAATTCTGTAACTACTTTAAAATTACGTGTCTAGATGACATAATCCTAATTTGCTAGTTTTTCACTGCCACTAAGGGCATAGTTTGGTTGACCACATGATCTTTCACATACCCACTTCCTAACTTAAAAAATGCCATATAAAAATTTCATGTCAAAACCTCTGATGGAAGCACCCTCAAAAAACTTCAGCCACCACAAAATGGGTTTCTCAACAAAGAAGATTTCCTAAACAAAGACATATTGCACCAAGAGAAAAATATTTTCAAAATGAAAACATATCGATGATCGTGACTATATCATGATAATGAGGAGATCCTAAATTGTGTAGCTAATCATTTCAATACAAGGAATATGTATATCTAAATTAGAAAAATTGCCATGAAAAGTGATGGGACTAAATATAAAGTTTTCTTATATTGATTATAGGTATAATGCTCCTTGGCCATTAAACCTAGAGGGATCAAAATTCTATGAAGACAAAGAAATGGGTGAAAAGAAATTTGAACAATCAAGAAATGATGAAAGAGTCAATTCACATAATCTCCACATACTAAAAATATGAAGAGTGAATATAGGCTGACAACCTATTTTTCTCTAAACACATAATAAAATATGTTGCAAGATATGCAACAAAAGCAGAGGAAGACTTAGAAACATAAAACCAAATGTTGATGTGTTGGCATTATGATTATTTTTGTCATTAGTGACAACACTTACTCAATTCTAAATGCTTACCAAGCATCAAGTGGTTACCTTGTAAACTTAGTAGTTTAGTAGTTTACATTGAGCGGACAGTGGCTACTGAGCAAATTCAAACAATGTGAAGTCCAGTAGTGTTTACTAAGCTTCTTAATATCTACTATGCTTTACAGTGTCTACCGAGCAGATAATTTGTGTCATGAAGATTTAGTGCAAATCGAGTGATGAAAGATTCGGTGTTTCCCAAGTGAAGTAAGGTAAACTCAGTGTACAGTATCTACCGAGTGACACTACATCTACCAAGTCACCAGTGGTTACTGAGTTCAGAACTACATCGATTCATTAGTATGGACCAAGCCTTCACTTCTACCGAGTACATGACCATGCCAAGTAATGTAGTGGACACTAAGTATCAAAAGGTCACTAAATCAGTTCAATGAACCCAAGTTATTTACTATTGAGCAGACTCTGTAATGTATTTGTTTACTTGAATTTTGGCCAACCTTGTAATTTTGTAAGTTTGAAAGGTATATATGTAAGATGTATTGTATAATATCAAACAAGTATGTATGTATGAATGTATGATGCATGGAATGAGAAGGAATTGTGAAGTAATGTGAAGTATATGTAAAAGATCATCACCAGCAATTCAAGGTACACAGCATGGTCAAGTCAGAGACTGAAAAGTTATATACATCACATAAGGTGATCAGTACATAAGGGATCTTATTAGCAATCAATTGCAAGTAGATCCATTGTTTCATCCTAATAGGTGAATCAAAATTTTCAAATCCTCTGACAAGGTAGACTTAATAGTCTTTGTACAAATCTCTTAACAATGTGCATACTTCATTGTATGTTTGAAAATCCTCTAACAAGATGGACCTAGTAGCCCTTTGTGCTCCTAATAGGGTAGATCACCATAAGTGGTCAATGTAAGCCTTAACCGGCCAACTTTATACTATAGTATTGAAGTTTTCTGGGTATCATCCCCACCCCAATTTTACTTTCTATTTGGAAGGTTTCTAGGTCACCAAATATTGTGTTCACTTGTGTAATGATTGTTTTATGTTTTAAAATTTATGCATGTAGTAGTATAGATGGATGTGTGGTAAATTAATAAAAGGTTCTAAGGTTATTGATTCACCCCTCCCCTCTCAATAACCTATCATATCCTGAATATTTCCAACAATTGGTATCAGAGCTTTGTGGTTCTTAGGATAAAAGTTTAGCAGATTGAGCAAAGATCTAAGGATAGATGGAGATATTCAGACTTGACAAGGCAATTGAAAATGAAAAGCTAGATTTAGAAATGGCCATTGCTCAACTCAAAGAACCAAAGGAGCATCTTTCTCAATCCCTGAAGAGAAGGAAGGAACTTGCAGGGAAAATGAATAACCATCAGTATGTTGAAGAAAAGATTGAAGACCTTTTACCATCAAGCAGCTCAGATGAAGCTAATGAGGCAATCAAGGAACTCTTAGCAAAGAATTGCTCTCTGCAAGAAGAAGTAAGAAAACTTAAAAGAGAACAAGAAATCCAATCAATCAGGCTATGTGAAGTTTTGGAACAAAGAAACAAGGCAAATGAAGACTTGGAGGTAAGAAATAATCAATCCAATCAACATGAAGATCTCATTAATCAAATCTTTGGAGCAAATGAAGAAATCAAGATTCTCAAAGCATAGAATGAAAGAATAAGAAGTGATCTAAATAATGAGAGGGAAATTAATGAAATAATATTGAAAGAACTGAGATGTGAAAAGAAAATTATTGAAAAATTAAAGAGTGACCTAAATACTAAAAAGAAAATCAATGAAAGAACAATGAAGTTACAAGAAGACATGAATCAAAATGAGCAGAATCTTCATAAGCAAAATGATAAAGGACTTGGATACAATGAAGAACAAGGTGAATATTCCAAGCAAGGTGTAAAAAGGAATCTAAAACCCTCATGCAATCGTTGTGGAAAAATTGATCACACATCAAACAAATGTTGGAGCAATGGATAAAGAAAATTTAATGGAAAGTGCCATAACTGCAATCAGCATTCTCACAAAGCCAATGAATGCAAGGAGAAACCAAAATTTGAAGATAATTGTCACAAATGCAAGAAGCATGGTCACAAGGCATCTCAATGCAGATCCAAAATATTCAATCCAACTGAACAACTTGTAAAGGCAATATTTGGATGGGACTACAATACTTGGTGCAGATGTCATTATTGTGGAGAATATGGACACATTGGTATAAACTATGCAAGACATCACCTAAGGAAGAAGGACACTACTATAAGGTGTTATACATGCACTAAACTCTATCATATAGCTAAAAACTACATGAATATAGACAAAACTGAAGATCAAAAGAAAGCAAGGGCTGACAACATAAGGAAACAGATGAAGCAACAATGGATTCCTAAATTCACTGAAGATGCAAGCTCAAATCATGGAAGTGAAGTCACTTAAGAAGCGGGTGACTCCATCCCCTCAAACTAAATTCCTAAGAATGAATTGGAGCTATACTTAGAAAGGAAATCATAAGCAGTTCCAAGAAATGTGAGGAATGTAAATGATCCAATCAATATTACAGATACACCGGGATCACAGAAAAGTTATCTTTCACCGAGTGCATCAGACTCTACCGAGCAAAGTGTTTCAAGATCTTACCAAGAAAGGTCGGGAGTAAGAGGAATTTTGTTCATCTACTGAGTTGATACTCATGCCAAGTTAGGTTAGTGGATGATAGTCTGTCACACACTATGACAACATTGTACCTAGCATTAATGGCAAAATTTTCATCAAAATGGGTGAAATTCAACTTCATTCTCATCATATTCTTAGAGCTGAAAGATTTCCAAGTGATTTCAAAGCGATTTCGAGTGAATTTGCAGATAAAGAAATTTGATCAAAGATTTCCATCACTTATCGAGCAACAATGGCTTCCATAAGCACAAGCACTAGCAAGGCAAAACGTGGATCAAAAATGTTGGTCAAGGGCAAAGAATGGAAAGCACTGAACTTCAAGTTAGTTCCCGCAGTAGCAGAGACACTCGACCCTAATGGCGCTCAATTGCAAATGCCATCAAAGGTACTTTTAATTAATGATATTTGAACTCATTTCAAATATTCTATTCAAGAAATAGGAACCCTAGAAATGGATAGTGCATTAGAAGAAATGTATGTTAGTGGCTCTCTAAAACTCAAACATAAACATCTGGAGACAAAAGGGTTGACCCACATCTCCCATATGCCAAGAAGCTTCCAAATAAAATGGATCAGATATATCCTAATGGCGCTCAATTGCAAATGCCACCAAAGGTACTTTTAATTAATGATATTTGAACTCATTTCAAATGTTCTATTCAAGAAATAGGAACCCTAGAAATGGATAGTGCATTAGAAGAAATGTATGTTAGTGGCTCTCTAAAACTCAAACATAAACATCTGGAGACAAAAGAGTTGACCCACATCTCCCATATGCCAAGAAGCTTCCAAATAAAATGGATTAGATATATCCTTAGCTATGTTCACAATGGTCAGTTATGTTTGGAAGAACATGTATTGATCACTAAGAAAATGATTCATAAGATTACTGGTCTTCCCATACTCAACAAAGCCAAATCTACAAAAACCCTAGGTCAGGATGAACTTCAGAATAAAACCCTAGCCGAGTGGGATAGCAGACGCTTAAAGGTTATCACAGTTACTAACGTTGAACTTAGATATGGAATTCATGTGATAGCTCACAAGATCTATAATTCAAGCCGATTAAACAATGTGTTATGTGAGGCCGTAGACCTGGCGTTCAAGGTTGTGAATAAGAATTTGGAGTATGACATGTTTGACCTGATGTTAAGACAACTGAACAAAAACATGGACAACATTAGATTGTCCAAGAATAACCCTTGTAAATTTAGATCATTGTTGACATGTTTATTCTTCTATGTACAAAAATTCTTTCCCTCCAAAGGTTGTATTGTATGGAGAAAGCATGTCCCCATTCTTTATCAAATTAATGTGTTTATAGCAGAAATGGGTGTTAATTTTGATAGCATAATGGACAACTATTTTGAGGACTTCAAGGAGAGAGTGAAAAACAGGTTTAGAATCCCTCCTAAACTTGTTGAAGATTACAAAGATGATGTTTGTTTTATGGTTGACTGCGATAGAGTATATTTTCAGTTAGTCAAGCCCCAAGTTGCATGGGTAAAACCTCTACCTTATGAGGTAAACATTGATGAAACCAGGGATATTATTGAAGCATTGGTAAATGAGCCAGTAGATCCCAAGCAATCAATTTTTGGAACCTATGATGAGGCTAAAGCTAGAATAGAATTGGAAATCAAACTTCCCCAAGCAATCAGTAAAGGTAAGAGAAAGGTTGCCAAGTTGAAAATTGCTACCGAGCCTTTGATGATTACCAAAGGAAAAGGTGAGGATGAAGAAGAGGAGCAAGAAACAGAAAAGAAAGAGGAAGAATCATAGAAGGAAGTAGAGCCTGCAAAGAAGAAGGTAGGGTTATCATCACAAAACCCCCAAAGGCCTCCACAGTTGTTTTCACAAGAAGAGGTAAAGGTAAGAATAAGGATGAAGTAGCATTCAGCAAGCCCCAACTTACCTTCCAAGAAAGATTGAAACAAATGGAAGAGGGAACTAGCATCGCAAATTTTAAAGCATTGAAATTTGAAACAAGGACTGATGTAGAAAAGATGCAGATTGAGGAACTAGTACTTAATAAGATGGGAAAATGGAAATACTCCCTAGACCAAATTGCCCCTCAAATCTCTAAAGAGCTATTGGTAAGACTGCAACCAAGGTGGGAGTTAGCCACCCAAACAACTAAGGACATCTATGAGCAGTCCTTGAAGAATCTTTTATCGAGTCTTACTGAGGCAGAAATAAAGGCAACAATTAAGAACAACGAAGGTAAAATGATGATCAATTTTCACACATGTTTGATTTTAATTAAGGACATTAAGCATGTTGTTAGAGATGCAACAAACATGTGGAAGAACATCTATCATCTGCATAAGCCCAGTGATGATCTAGTGGTAATCAAGGATGATGATGGCACCAATAGTGATGAAGGAGATGGCAGTGCTCCAACTGCTAGTGATGATTAGGGACTAAGGTCTGATGATGAAGAAAAAGGGGAAGAAGCTGAAGAGGAAGATGAGGAAGAGGATGAAGAAGATGATCCAATGAAGATTGCAGCACAAGTCATTGCTTCCCTTCCTCACTCTCCACCTAAGACTATAACATCATCGAGATTGGAGACAACTTTAGCAGGATTGACCACATCAAAAACATCATCCACTCCTGCTTCCCCATAGCTCTGAGCATCATCTATGGAAGTAACCATTACTTCATCTACCAAGCTGCAACCTTCTTCATCAGCACTCGAGCAATCAGCTATGCCAACATCCTCTGTTACATGTACAGTAAGTTCTATAGTTCTTTCTACAATTTTCTCCACTCCAGTTATGAATATTCCAGTCTATACACTACCTATTTGTACATCATTTTTAGGAAGCACACCAATTTTGGATTCAGCCGGTACTTCTCTCAGCTTTCCTCTAGTTACACCAATTCAAGTATTTTTTGCCAGTCCATCTATGTTAACTATTGTCTGTAATTCCAAATCCAAGGAAGTAAGCACAGAAGTGAATCCCAAAACTCCTTTAAAACTTATGCTTACTAGAAAAAAAATTGATGAAGATAAATATTTGGATACAAAAAATTTTATTCCAAAGATAGACTTGGACAATGCCTCAACCAGTGAGATGAGAATGGTCAGTCAGCTTCTAGAGCAAAAGGAAAGGCAGAAGCAACTCATAGATGAGAGAGATAGAGAATATACTGTAATAGAAAATGCTAAAAACATAATCATTGAAGCCATTGGTATTGATGTTGATTCATCTCAACACATTTTGTTGCAATTAGAAGAGACTCTAAATAAGTTCAATGAGGACACCTCTGGGCAAGAGAAACTCATTGAAAAGGAAGAGAAGAAATTTGATAATAAAGTGCTTGAGCACATTGCTCAGCACATTGCAATAAAACAAGTTGAATTAATCTCAATTTTGAGCAATCTTGAGCAAGCGTTCACAAATGTAACATCACTTTTTGGCAAGCTTTGCGATGTTACCGAGTTCACTAAGGAAGTCAAAGAAAAATTGAATAAATTAGATGTGGAAATGAAGGACATCACTCAAAAGTTGCAACTTGACCATAGTTCAAGCTCATCCCATCACACAAAGGTGAAATTTTTGTCCAAATGTAGGCAGAGTTACTCAGAGAAAAAGCCAGAATCTAGTCTACACTGATTGACATTCAAAATATGATTCTTCCAGTCATGGGTCAAATGCAAAAACACATTGCCTACACAAAAACATTGATTCGTGATAGCAATTTTTCAATAGTAGATCATATGATTAAACTTTTGACAGAAGTTCAAGTGGCTCTCTCCACCTGCAAAATTTTGCAAGACAATTGGGATAAGACATTGTCTCTTATTCTCAAGGTACACTTAGATTTTCTCTCACATTTTGGTGTCTCAATTTAAATTTATTGTATATACATTCTTTGTCATTATTGTCAAAAAGGGGGAGATGAGATTGTTGGCAAGGGGAGATAAGATTGTTGAATATGAGATGAATAATGAATAAGAAAGACATTATATAGATAAAAGCTATGCATAGGTCATATGTATGGGATATGTGAGATATATGTAAGATATGTAAATAGCAGAGTAAATTTGGATGTTAGTTTTTTTTGTCACTAATGCCAAAGGGGGAGATTATTGGCATTATGATTATTTTTGTCATTAGTGACAACACTTACTCAATTTTCAATGCTTACCGAGCATCAAGTGGTTACCTTGTAAACTTAGCAATTCAATAGTTTACACTGAGCAGACAATGGCTACCAAGCAAATTTAGACAATGTGAAGTTTGACAATGTCTACTGAGCTTCTCAGTATCTACCATGCTTCATAGTGTCTACTAAGTAGATAATTTGTGTCATGAAGATTCAGTGCAAATCGAGCGATGAAAGATTCAATGTTTACTGAGTGAAGCAAGGTAAACTCAGTGTATAGTATCTACTGAGTGACACTACATCTACCGAGTCACCAGTGGTTACCAAGTTCAGAACTACATTGAGTGATTAGTATGGACTGAGTCTTCACTTCTATTGAGTGCATGACGATTCTAAGTAATGCAATGGGCACTAAGTATCAGAAGGTCATCGAGTCAGTTTAGTGAAGTCGAGTTATTTACTATTGGGCCAACTCTATAATGTATTTGTTTACTTGAATTTTGGCCAACCTTGTAATTTTGTAAGTTTGAAAGGTATATATGTAAGATGTATTGTATAATATCAAACAAGTATGTATGATGCATGGAATGAGAAGGAATTGTGAAGTAATGTGAAGTATATGCGAAAGATCATCAATAGCAGTTCAAGGTACACAACAAGGTCAAGTTAGAGACTAAAAAGTTATATCCATCACATAAGGTGATCAGTGCATAATGGATCTTATCAGCAATCAGTTGCAAGCAGATCCACTGTTTCATCCTAATAGGTGAATTAGATTTTTCAAATCCTCTAACAAGGTAGACTTAATAGTCTTTGTACAAATCTCTTAACAGAGTGCATACTTCATTATATGTTTGCAAATCCTCTAACAAGGTGGACCTAGCAGTCCTTTGTGCTCCTAACAGGGTAGATCACCAGAAGTGGTCAATGTAAGCCTTAACCAACCAACTTTGTACTGCAATATTGAAGTTTTGTGGACATCATCCCCACCCTAGTTTTACTTTCTATTTGGAAGGTTTTTGGGTCGCCAAATATTGTGTTCACTTGTGTAATGATTGTTTTACGTTTCAAAATTTATATATGTAGTAGTATAGATGGATGTATGGTAAATTAATAAAAGGTTTTATAAGGTTATTGATTCACCCCTCCCCTCTCAATAACCTGTCATATCCTAAATATTTCCAACATGATGGGCCTCTCCAACATGGAAAACCAAGATGATTTAGCTGCATGATCATTTAGGAAATTTCTAACTGAGATAATTATAGAAGGATTCATTAGCACCTAGGAAACATGTCATATGTTTTAAGAGATTCCATTGGTAGAGTGCAGTAGAAGATTTATTAAGCTAAGTGTCTCACATGAGTTCTTCAAACTTGTAAGTGAAAATAGTGAAAATGGTAATGACGAAAAGAATAGTGAAGAATAAACAAATTCTTTCACTGATGGGCACAAGAAAAGGCCACTATGTGGGTCAGTGACAGAAGTTGGGTCTTACTTTTAGCCAAAAAGTGGATATTATTTTCCTATTTTTAGAATTTATTGTCAAATAATGTTAGATTTTGAGGCACTTATAGTTTGAATATCAGAAAAATTTAGTAATAAAAATTGTATTTCTTAGAGTCTACTTTTGAATATGTTGTTTATTTGAATAATTGTACAACATTTTTGTTTTGTTTTGTATAGATCGTTAGAAATCACTTTTTCAACATGCCTATTTCAAGACCATATCATGCTTGTGTATGGACACCATAGATACAAATAAATAAATTTTTGTGAAACCTTTTAAAGAAATTCCCTGAGAGACCAAAGATTGTTGAGAATATTTTTCCTTAATTTTAAATTGATGATTAAGATAATTTTTAAAAACCTCTCATGCATGGATACCATATCAAAATTAAAAAAATGTCCATGTTTTTGTTTTCTTAACTTAAAAAAATTGTGTGCAGATTAGTGACATGTAAATTAATTCAAGAGATATCAAAATTGAAAAAGTCATTAAAGTTTTAGTGAATCGCTATTTTATTTTTAGGTGCCACTTTTGACTAATAATTAATCTAAAAATAGAAAATAAATTCATAACACTATAAAATTTGCAATTCTTGAATCATGACAGTAAGAATTATAATGAACTTTTGTTTCATCAAAAAATTCAATGATGAAGACCCTCTAAAAATTATGGAAATGCCTTAAATCATCAAAGAATTGCCTTTGTCAAATTTTGATAGCTAAAGGCACTAGCTTGGTTCCACCAAGTCTATACCATGCCTTTGCCCAAGGAAAACCTTGATGCTAATGGGAAATTATAGCCCATGTCTATAGAATCAGGCACCCAATTTTTAAATTCATAAACTAGGCATTTTATTCTAATTCATAATCGAGTGCCTGATTATTAAAAAATTTGGGCATTTGATTTATAAATCATGCACCCAATTTATACTTGCCCATTGGCCCCAAAAAGATGGCCCACAAAGCACAAAATAATTAGTGCAATCATTCTTCAATAGCCTCAAGGTGCAACAACTAAATTCTGTCATATTATTTTTCTTTCTTGTCATCTTTTACATTTTACAAGTTCTAGTTGATTTGAATTCAAAATTGGTGAAAACATGGGATCAAAACAATGAAGAAAGAATAAAATGAAAGTTCTAACAAATGAGGAGATTGTAAGAAACAAAGAGAAAGAAGCACAACATCAACGAGAGAGAAGATAAAGAACTTGAGAGTTGAGCAATGTTGGGTCTTCATTTTTAAATATTATTTTAAAAGAGGACACTAAGGATACCGTGATGGATGCAGATGAAGAAGAAGAGAACCCAATAAAGGAGATTTTGGTGTACATTCCAATCAAATATTTAATATAGGTGTTTCTCCAAACCCTTGACTTTATTCTCAAAAAGAAATTGGCAATTTTGTAGAAGTATGTTATGATTTAAATGATTTAGATTCTCTTCATGAGAATAGATTGATAAATGATCATGCACAAAAAATTCTAGTGGAAATTCAAGCTACAAACAAATACAAAGGAAAAATGAAAATGAGATTCAAATTCCAATTAATTTAATTGAAAATTAAACACCAATTGGAAAAGATAATTATATCAATGTAAATATGGAAATGCCTAGTACTAAAGAAACATGTTTGAACAATATTCAAGTGTATGAACATTTAAATTTTTTGAATGATGTGCTAGATAATCATTGTGGATTGGTTTTGTGGAGACAAATTAGGACACATGCTAATAGATTATATAGACAATCTTTTATAATAAGAAATGTGGGTTTCATTGTCAATAATGTTGCAACTAATTAAAATGTCTAAAATGTAAAATGTGATGAAAATGTTAGGAATTTATGAAAAACTCAAGAATAAAATCAGTCTTTAAAATAAGTTGTATCCACTATTTCTAGTTCGTTTAGTGTTATCTAAAAGAAAAGTCTCTCTAAAGAAGATAATACAACACACCAAGCACTAACAACAACTTTAGTTAAAAAATCAACTTCTAACAAAATATTGATCAGTAACATAAGAGGATATCTTAATTTGAGTAATAAAACTTTATAAAGAGAAATAAAGAGAAGGGTTAACTTTGAATGCGATCCAACAATAGTTTGTTGACTTCTAGTTGTAGACTCTCGAGATCTAATACAAAACTCACAAGTGAATTCAAAAGTTTGGTTGAAAAGTTTTAGCATGATAATACAAGAGTATCACCTAATTCAAGAAATGTTCTTCAAATGAGAGTTGGCTTAAAAATATGTGATCCACATCCTAAACACTTTTCAAACATGACTCAAATTGAATTATTCAAAAAAAAAAAAAATAGATAATAAGATATTAAGTATTAGCATTACTCAAAGATATTTTTGTCATGTTCCCTTTTCAAATAATTAAAAAATAATAATCTCTACTAAGGCAGGCAGGCCCAAGAAAGTGAAGTTTCGGAAAAAGGGGGTTAATCTTTGGAAACCGTTGGACTAATAAATAAAAATTATTATTAAAATATGTTTCATTAACCTCTCTTGGACATGAGTTACGGTTATGCCCTCTTTTAAGGGGTTTGGAGGCATTCTGGGCAGATTCGAGAACTTGATTTTTGCTCATTCTTTGTTATTCTTTAGAGGCTGCCAAACCTGTGGAGAAGGAGACCCAAGAACGGGAGTTTGCAGGTTTCCAGGGAGACCCAAGAACGGGAGTTTGTAGGTTTCCAAGAAGGCTAAGGATGGGAGTTTGAAGCCATTCCATGTGCATGCTCATACAGAGTTTGCCTTTGTGCTGAACAGTGCAGATTTGTGGGTTTTCGGGTGTGTTTTTTTGTATGAGTTTGGTGTTTACAGTTGAGTATTTCATATCAGTTTGGGTTGCTGCTGAATTTCAGACTTTAAGGTGTTAAAATAGAGCTGAATATATGTATTGGGATGTGATTAAACTTCTGAGATAGATTATTAGTGTTTTTGTGGTGTTTCCGAGCATTTTTGTGTTAATTTTGAGAGCCCAATGAGCATAGTTTTTGTCCTACATTTGTGAAATGTTGTGTAAAGGCTATACGGATCTGGAAATGTCATTTTGTAGGTTGTTATGCTGCTGAAATTTCTGTAAAAATGTCCATTTTCAGATTTATTAATAATTTATGAAGTTGTGAAGCTTTTGGCACTATTTTCAACATACCCGATTTGGGGTTTCTTAGTGAATTTGGTGGATCTTTGTGATATTAGTTGTTTGATCTTAAAGATCTGATTAGAGGTTGGAAATATCATATAAAATCATAAAAGGGACATTTCAGTGGTATCAGAGCCATGATCTTGCCAGCCTGAGGGTTTGTAGAAGTTTGCATGTCAGTTTTGACAACTACCTAGATCTTGCATTTCAGTTTTGAGAACTACCCAAATCTTGCATGTCATAATTTATGGTTGCATGTTGCTTCTAATCAGCTGCATGTCAAAATTTATGGTTGCATTCTACTTCTAATCATTTGCATGTTAGTTCTTGGTGAATTTGGTGGTTGTAGAAGTTTGCATGTCAGTTTTGACAACTATCCAAATCTTGCATGTTAGTTTTGACAACTACCCAGATCTTGCATGTCAGTTTTGATAACTACCCAAATCTTGCATGTCAAAATTTATGGTTGCATTCTACTTCTAATCATTTTCATGTTAGTTCTTGGTGAATTTGGTGGTTGCATGTTGCTTCTAATCAGCTGCATGTCAAAATTTATGGTTGCATGCAACTAAGTGAAAGAGAAAAAAGATATTTGCAGCGAGAAAAGAATAAAAAAAATTTGATCAAACCTCCAGTTGAAAGTAAAAGTAAAAAATCCAAGGAAGGGAAAAGTATGGCTGATCCAGATGGGATGGCAAAGAAATTCTTCCAAGACATCCAAAATACTCAGAAGCAAACAGTGGATAGTTTGGCAGAAACTAGAGAGGCTTTGCGAATATTGACAGAAAAACTACAAGGAGTTGCATCTATTAATGAGAAAGGGAGCACTTCAGAGGAGCCAAGAAATCTGAAATCCACACCATCTAAATCAACCAAAACTATTTTCTTGCCTACAAATGAGCCACCAGTACCAAATCCAGCCATTAATCCTGTGGAAGAGGTTACAGGTAACTTGATTACATTAAGAGCTACTTATAATGGCTTAGATGATGACTTTCGTAGTTCGGTTCCTTTTAGAGAATATGTGGATATGATGAACACTTTGATGCCCAAGAAAGAGTACAGAAGGGAGCATGACATAAGTGGAAGAGAGCTCAAAAATAAAATAAGCAAGTTTATAGCACCTACTTTTGATGGAACAAATAAAATTTCAGCTAGAGCATGGCTACAAAAATTACAGACCTTCTTCACACTTAACCCCATGAAGGAGAGCGATGTTGTTCAAATTGCAAGTCTACACTTGGAAGATGCAGCCTATGATTGGTGGTATCATGGAATGACTACTCAAGGTCATGATCAGGTAACTACATTTGATGATTTTAGTCAAAGAGGGATAGATAGATTTGACCTCAAGGATGATGATTATGAGGATTTTGTTGTGCATGATGGTGAGATACCTGGTGGAGATGAGCAGACATTGAGCATTCATGACTTTTCTGAGAGAGAGTACCAGGCACAGTTAGATGCTTCGTCACATGAGGTTGAGGCTAGTAGTACTTCACATGATTTATCCTGCCAGCTGAAGGTGAGTGAAGACAGTATTGTCACTACATTATCTCATCATGACAGGTATGTGGAGTTAGTTGGTATCGGTCATATTACTCAAGTGAGGATTTTGCTTGAGTTACCAGCTAATTCTAGTTTACAGATATGGACTCGAGATTGTTATATTGGCATTTGGGGTTCAGTTGACTGTAAATCTTTAACACTTTTTGGTAGCAGTGATTGTTTGGGTGCTATCATGGATTTGATTAGCAGATTGCGCGGTGTTGTCTTTTCTTGTGCCAGGAGCTTATCCAATGTTGGTATTAGTTTTTATACACCGGTGTTGGGCTTTGTTCATATATCCAGTCGACCATACTTGCTAGAATGTGTTGATGATATTTCATATTTGGCAGTGTGTATAGATGAGTCCCAGGATCATATTGGCATTGATGACATCCAGGAGGATGTAGTGGGCAGTTTTGAAGACTTAGTTTCCTTGGGTATAGAGGAGTTGGACAGTAGTGCTAATGTTTTTGATACTCCATATGTTGATATGAGCTTTAGATTTGATTCACAGGGTATGGATTGTAATACTCTAGAGACTAGTGACTTTGAGGATACTCCTTTAGACAGTGCATCAGAGGAGGTCTGTAGGAGATAGTCAAGCCAGTGCCATCATGTGTCTAATCAGTTGAGAGTTAGTGACCGAGACATTGCTATCACTTGCCAGCATTTCGATGCTGCTCGTCAGTTGTTAGCAGTTTATGGATGGGGTTCTCCTACTAGTGATGAGCAGGAAGGCAGTTAACTTTCCTTGACAGAGATCCACTCTTTATGGGAGGCTATTCGGATTTTGAGATAGAATTATATGCAGTTGGTAGCTGACAGAGATTATCTTATGGAGTGGGGCAGTACAGCATATGATGCATTGTTGGCCAAGGAAGATGAGGTGAGTGAGCTTACTGAGCAGCTTGAGGTGACTTCTGAGATTCTTGAGAGTACACAGTTGGCTTTCAAGGAGTCACAATTTCCTTTGGCTAAGGTGACCATGGAGTTAGAATGGCTACAGTCTTTACCTGATTCTATACAGTCACAAGCTATGGTGTTTGGTGATCCGAGGATGTCCATGGCCGAGATTGTCAGAGACAATGGAGATGGAGATGCATCCATCCTTGATACTAACATTGGCATATCAGGTTCATTCCCACTAGAGTCAAGTTCAGTTGAGTTGGGTGTTGTAGCAGATTGTTGTATGCCTGACATGGTGGTGGCCTCTAGTACTAATGGCACAGAGATTAGAGATGTATCAAAGATCATGTGTGATGTTGGTGAGTCGACAGTTGGCATGGTTCTTGCTAGTAATACTACTCCCTTGGTGATATCTTTGGAGGTAGTAGTCAGTTCCAACATGGTTAATGATCAATTGCAGTTAGTTTCATCTGGATTACAATCTGAGCCACTGACTGAGATTGGCACATTCTATCGGCATTACACTGTGAGGTACACTCATCAATTTACCTTTGATGACCATGTTAATGAGATGATGATACAGAGATGTACTTTGGTTCCTAGTGCTTATCATCAGTTATGGGACAGTTTGATGCCTCAAGATGAGAGTTGTGATGGGCATGACATGGTGATAGGTTTTGCAGTTGACAACTTGATAATATGTGACTTAGAGAAGGAGTTTGGGAGTGATGCTTCAGTGGGTGTTGTTATTGATTCTACTCCTTTGGCTATGACATCTCCTGACTTAGCTAGTGATCAGTCACAGTGGGTTCTATCACTTGTTCATGGTGAGCTGTTGACTGAGGTTGGTTTTTTTAATCAACATTATATTGTAGGGTATGTACATCAGTTAGCATTTGATCCTTGTTTTGAGGAGTTGATGGCAGGCAAATTTGGTTTGGATTCCATTTCTTACTCTTTATCTTGTAATGTCTTTTCACCATCAGCAGTGCATGGGAGTTATGGTTATGAGATAGTGGCCGGTGATTTGCAGAGTTGTGTTGACTACAGGAGTTGTACAATGTGTGGATTCTCCATACTTGGTACAGTTTCATTCGAGAGTGTTCACCATTGTTGCAGAGTTGGATTGTGCATTCCGTATAGGCCAGTGGGATGCGTTGATGGTATTTACTGTGTTGGTAGTTTGATTTGTCCACTTTACTTGGGTTCTGATGTTCTAAGAGTTTGTGTCTCATGGGTTTTTGACTGTGGTAGTGGTGATTTTGGAGTTTGGTTGAGCTATAATTGTCAGTTTGATTATGGATTCCTCTTGGTCATATTGCAAAGGATATTGCAGGAGCCTGTGTTAATTGGTAGTAGTATAGTTCATGACTACATTTGGGATCCAGGTGGATTGATTGGTTTATTGTTCATCCATTTCTTGAGGAAAAGAAATGTTTGGGAGGGGAGGACTTGTCATGTCCCCTTTTCAAATAATTAAAAAATAATAATCTTTGCTAAGGCAGGCAGGCCCAAGAAAGTGAAGTTTCGAAAAAAGGGGGTTAATCTTTGGAAACCGTTGGACTAATAAATGAAAATTATTATTAAAATATGTTTCATTAACCTCTCTTGGACGTGAGTTATGGTTATGCCCTCTTTTAAGGGGTTTGGAGGCATTCTGGGTAGATTCGAGAACTTGATTTTTGCTCATTCTTTGTTATTCTTCAGAGGCTACCAAACCTGTGGAGAAGGAGACCCAAGAACGAGAGTTTGTAGGTTTCCAGGGAGACCCAAGAACGGTAGTTTGCAAGTTTCCAAGAAGGCTAAGGATGGGAGTTTGAAGCCATTCCATGTGCATGCTCATACAGAGTTTTCCTTTGTGCTGTACAGTGCAGATTTGTGGGTTTTCGGGTGTGTTTTTTTGTATGAGTTTGATATTTACAGTTGAGTATTTCATATCAGTTTGGGTTGCTGTTGTATTTCAGACTTTAAGGTGTTAAAATAGAGCTGAATATATGTATTGGGATGTGATTAAACTTCTGAGATAGATTATTAGTGTTTTTGTGGTGTTTCCGAGCATTTTTGTGTTAATTTCGGGAGCCCGATGAGCATAGTTTTTGTCCTACATTTGTGAACTGTTGTGTAAAGGCTATACGGATCTGGAAATGTCATTTTGTAGGCTGTTATGCTGCTGAAATTTTTGTAAAAATGTCCATTTTCAAATTTATTAATAATTTGTGAAGTTGTGAAGCTTTTGGCACTATTTTCAGCATACCCGATTTGGGGTTTCTTAGTGAATTTGGTGGATCTTTGTGATATTAGTTGTTTGATCTTAAATATTTGATTAGAGCTTGGAAATATCATATAAAATTAGAAAAGGGACATTTCAATTTTCAAGACTGTAAACCATGGTATATAAGGATTAACAAGGAAATAGTAACATTTTTTGTAAAACTCAAGTTCAATTTTGTTACCATTATGATATATTTTGATCTATATGTAGTACCATGCATAATAAATAAATGTTGCAGGAATGTGGTATAAAAAGACCACCTCAAATTATACAAGATTTCATATCAAGCTTGTTTTGTAAGCCAAGTAATGATAAATATTTTCTTCTCAATGCATGCCTTTTTGGCACATGTGATATGTGTGTCAATCCTACTTTCTTCGATGAATATTTGTATGGAAGTTCTTAGACTACTTTTGGACAACAATTAGTTGATGTCAAATGATTTAAAACTATGCAATATCTATTAATGGATAGGAAGGTTGGAAGAAGGTGTGATCTAGTTACAAAAAATGTTATCTATCATGCATTTATGGATGAGTTTAAGAGTGTGATCATACCAAAATATGAAAAATACTTTCAATATGCTAGATGGCTTGATGGAAAAATTTGCATATGAAAGAATAAGTTTCCAATTGGTAGAATACTTTAAGTCATTGACTTTGGAGAGAATTACAAACTTGCACCCCAAGATGAGGGATATTCACAAAATTATGATTCAGTGTAAGTAGCAATTTCCATTCATATTATTTATCGAAATGTACCTAATAGTACAGAAAAGGATTAAAAACTATTAAGAGAGTACCTTTTCTATATGAGTGATAGTAAATTTCATTCATTTGAATTTTTCTAATAATGCTTCAACGTCTTTTATGATAATGTAAGAAAGAGACAAATTCAAATGACACAACATATAATATGATCAAATTATTGTATAGGACAATTCAAGAATGCTAGAATATTCTATTGGTTGAGTAGACATGGTAAAAGAGAACACGATGGTGCTAGTGCATGTGTGAAGAGAGCCCTTTGTAGAGAGCAATTTAAATTTGAGGAAAAAGCCAAATTAAAAAATGCATATGACATTGTGGAATGGTGTAACAAATACTTAATCATATGTTTCTTATAGGTAGTTGAAGAGAAGAATATTCTATCAAGATATGAATGTGATACAATTAGAAAGTTAGCTAAATGGAATTTATTTAGGAGTTCATATTCTAACACTTGGACTCTATGGAATAGGGAGATTGCATGTTTTTGTTAGTTCTATATTGTACCTGTGAATGAGAAAAATGCAAGAATATGGAATGGGTTGAAGAATAGAAAAAAAATAGTAGCACCTACTAACACACACATAGAAGATGATACAGTAAATGAAGGCCCAAATGTTATATTTTCATCAAAAGACTATGGTTGTGTTTTAGACCTCATACAACATGGTATGTCCAATTTAATTAAATTTGAACTATGATTGTGCTTCAATTTATATTACATATTTATGTATGTCATTAATAAAATTCAAGTAAATGCATGTGTACTTTATCTTATCTTGTAGTATATGTTTATGTTCTTATTGCACCCGATGATAATGATGAAAATATTGAGTACTAGCTAGCTAGCTGTGTAGACCTAGGAAACAATTCATATATCATCAAGTAGATGATGATGGTTCTTAGTATCCAATTGGGTCTATCATTGTAGCTAGGACCTAGCTATGTAGATACCTAACAAGAAGAAATGGTTTACCATCATTTAAAAGCTACCAGTTAGAAAATAAGAATTTAGACTATTCTCATTTGGTTGTGGCAACTAATATCAAATTAGAAAGATACAAAGGGAGCCCACCAATAAGGTATTATAGATAATTTTAATGGAAGAGCATGAGAAAATCATAGATGCATTAAAAAAGAGAGAGGATGTAGATGAAACCATAGGTTGACTAGAAAATACACACATGTAAGTTTTTTCTTTATTGTGCTTTTTTTATATGTACTTAAATAATAAATATATGTACACATTGTCAATAGTAAATTAAAGTTTATATATCTCTTATTTAGGTCTCAAGTACAACTAATGAAAATTTAGATGATGTCATGGATCCAACATCAACATATTTTGCAGTTTGACATGGTGAGAGTACATTAAACATATTTACATTATAAACATAAGACTTATAACAGTATGCTTGTACTAACATTTCAAGAAATTAATTTTTAATTTTTTTTTTGTAGGACCCCATTTGAATAAATGTGTTCATCCAATTTTTTGTTTTAATAAAAATATGTTTTGTCTCAAGTGGGCTCTCTTGTATTTGGAGTTTGTTGGAGATGAAGAGGCAAATGGCTTTTGTTTGAATGGATATGTGTTGTGGCTCTAATGGTAGTGCTTCTCTTTGGGGCATCATGTTATGGCTCATGGGGCTTCTATGATTCCTAGGGTCTATAGGATCTTGGATATCAATGGTTTGGTCTAGAGGGGAAATATTGTCCCTACCCCTGCTACTACTTCTATTGGTGGGTTTGTTCTCACTAGACGAGTCTTCACTTTCATATGTTTTCCTATTAGTGGACCCCCTTGGCTAGGCACTTTTGTGGAGTGCACATTTTTTCATCATTTGGGGATTTTCTTGCCTCTTGATGCTTGCTTCTTTGGGGTTTCCCTTATTTCCTTATGCTCTGAGGTGATGGATTCCTATATTTGGTGGTGGAATCTAGTTGAGGCTATCATTTTAGGGATTATGATGTCTATGTGTTGGAGGTATGCTTTGTTCTATTCTTTCACTTTCCTACATTCTATTGAGGTGGAGGACCCTATTGAGGTGGGGGAAAAGCTTATGGAGGTAGCTAGTTTCTAGGGAAAATTGGTGGTGAATGGGTTCAATAGATACTCTCCTTCTATTGTTTGTATCTCTTTCTTATGTTAGATATATGGCTGAAAAGAACATGTTTGGATAGTGTACTTCACGTGGTGAAAGGATGACTCCATAGCTAAATGCTTTGATTCAGAGAGGTGTGTTATTTCCCTCAAGGATGGATCGGGTCTTCCTATTTGCATCTACATTCACAACTCCTATGGAGGTGGAGAAATCTCCTATTCAGGCAGAGATCATGTTTGGGCAATGGGAAGCAAAGGATATTCCTATCAAGATTTTGTTTACTTGTGCTACTTTTAGTAGTCTTGGTAGCAAAAGAAGGGGAAAGCATTATTATCATTGGGGTTTGGTCTTCTTCCCCTCCGTTTCTCTCATAGGTATTATTGTGCTATGGGAGATTATGGGGGGTTGGAAGACTTTTGACTACATTTTCCAAGGCTAGAGGTTGAGCCTCTCCTAGATCCATGGTGGGAAGATATGTACAATGTTTGCCAAGGCTAGGGGTATATTCTTGTTCGGTCCTATATTTTTCCTTAGAGTTTTGATAAGTCTGGATGGCTTGAATTTTCTCCCTTGTTGTTACGGTGATTTCCTATTTTAATTTTTCTTTTTTTCATGATCGAGTGATTGTTGGTAGTTTTAAAGGACACACTCTGGTCCTTTGTTGTTATTTTTGGTTTAAGTTTGTAGCTATTGTAGGGGCTTATCCCAAGTCATTCATTTAAAGTTTTGACCATGGTTGGCAGTTTAGTCACTCATGGACCTTTATATTTGATAGAGGGGGATCTAATTTTGGCACTGGTATTGTTCTATTATTATTGTCTAGAGTAACACTCATTATTTTCTTTCTTTTCTTAATCAAAAACATTTAAAAACATGAGTTCTCTCGTATTTTGTCCTTCATATTATTTCATATATGGGTTCACTTGTTTTAAATATGTCTTCCCTAGTTTTTTAAATGTATGAGTTCAATTGTATAAAATATATGAGTTCACTTGTATTTGAAAGTTATTGGTGTCCACTTAATATTAATTTATTTGTCAATTTTCATTTATCTCCTATATGTTTCCATTATTTTCAATTCAAACATGTTTAAATTAATGTTCTTACATTTAATTAAATTATTATTCATATCATACACTAACAAATGTGTCATAATAAACAAAATATCATACGTAGAACACGATAACATAAGAAGAGACCATATACTAGCGTGATAACAAGTCATAAAAATATAACATGGTCTAATATGTGATAACGTGATATCAAGTAAAAAAAAAATATAATATAGATAAGTGTCCTAATATAGAGAGAATTATGATAAATAAAATGTGTCATAACAACACATTATAAAGGTGTCAAAAGACCTAATCTATCTCATCTACAATCTTCTTTACTCTATGTGAAGAGGACTCAGAGGGATCATCTTATATACCATCATGTGTTTCATCATATGGGACATCCTGAGCAACATCCTGAGTAGACAATATATACATGCATAGTTGAAATGGTTTTCATAATCTAGTTCACAAATAAAATAAAATAATGAACTTATTTAAATTTTTACCATGTGAGATTTTCGTCCCTCTATGAGAAAAGGATGTGCACTCTCACAACCACCAAATGTGGTAGTGATCAAGTCCTGCAAGAGAATACATAAATTTTAAAAAATTGATAAACATCATATTGAACTACATAAATAACAATATTGACTTCAAAGGATGATGTTTGTTTGTCCATATGGCTCAGTTCTATACTCCCAACAACACTCATGGCAACATCCTCCTAAAATCATAAATACATAAACCTTAAGATAAAATTATATATACATGAATTATAAAGTACATAAATAAAAAAGTATATAATTCACACTACAAATTTATGATATAAAAGAATATATATCATACTTGAGTACTTTTCAGTGTCATAGATGAGTCATGAGATATTCTTGTATCATGATGATCATGTACTCCAATGGCCTACAATAAAATACACGAAGATGTATCAGGGTTGTAAATATAAGTTAATAAGTATGTATGTAACAAAACAATCTTGAAAAATACATAAAATTGGTATTTGAGGCTAAGCCTTACTACTGGAAACACTGGCATGTCCAAAACTATGAAAAGGTAAAGGTCTCAAAAACAAACTATATAGAGACCTAGATGGAATAGTACCATCTATCCCCTATTCGTTAAACCAACATGCACTATTATCCATGAATTATAGTTGAAGATTAGTTAGTAAGAATGTTGACATGAAAATAGTAAAATGTATTTTTCTTTAAAAGTTCATGTCATAGGTATTTGAGGTTGTACCTCATTAGTGGATGGATAGATACCTATAGAAGCACTGAACTATGTAACATATGGCAATCTCTACAAAATCAGACAAAAAAATGCATTACCACATGTTATTAAACTTCAGTTCCAATGTACATTATTTTAAGTGTCTCAAAAAAAGGCTCTACTATCTCTGAGGAGGAACAATATCATCCATCCTCTATTCATTCAAAATAAACTGACATTATGGTTCATAAAATTATGCATATGTAGAATGTAAATAATTACATACTTTAGAAACTATAATTAAATTTTCACTACTACTCCTTATTGTCTTCCTCCGCACAAAGAAAGTTGATGTAACATATGATGATGCGTCAGAATCATCACCACCACCACCACTAGTATGAGTGGCATACACCTCATCATCATTACCACCTTGAGAGACATAGGCCTCGTCACCACCACCACCACCATGAGCAACATAGGCCTCATCACTGCCACTAGCAATACCAGTGTAAGCGTGCTTTTAGCACACACTTTTTAAAATTTGAAAATTGACCCCATGGGAAGAATCTCTAAATCATCTTGATGTTTTAATTGATTTTTGTCTCTAATGCTAGTTTGTAGATTGTGAGTTCTGCAAAAGATAGTGTTTCGAGATATGTTGAACCGGAAATTTGAACCTCAAATTTGAAAGGTTCCAATTCAAAGTCAAAAATTGAATTCATTAATTTAGAGTTCAATTTGAGTTTGTAGAATCAAAATTGAAGCTTCAAGTTTGAGGTCTACCTTGTCAGGTTTTGAAATGCAGATTTAGAGGATCGGTAACTTCAAAGTTCAAAACTGAGTTCAGATTCAGTGTCATGGTTCAAAGTTTAAGATTCTCTAGTTTGGAGGTTCAAATGCATGATTCAGAATTGTAAATCTATTTGAAGTTCAAGTTCGAGTTTAGGTTTAGAGTTCAAAGTACAGATTCAAAATTTAGATCCAAGTTGCCAATCTCACTGAGATCTTACATTGCAAATCTTATATTATAATAAAAAAAGGCCCAAATCCAAAATTTTGTCAGACTATAAATGAGGCTTATAAAATATGTACAAATAATCATTGCCATGAATTGGGGTTCTGATGTTGATATGCCAGATTGTAACTAACCTATGAGTTCTATCAGTCTAATAAGTCATAAATGCCAGAGACATTTCCATTGATGCAAGGCACCGATCAAACTCATGGTAGAGCATGGTAAATGATATATACATCTAGCCAATTTTATGAAACCCAACAGCCATATCGAGATCATGCAATCTGTTTGACAGAATGGCGATGCATATGTTATGATGTCAAGAAAGGTATGGGTTACGGCATTATAATAATCACAGAGAGAAACTCTGTGTGCTCCGTACCTGCCCACCAAGCTTCTATGTTCCAAATTTGTTAAATGTGATGGATTTTGATCAATGAATCCCAGTTGCAGATGCAGATGAGTTTAAGCTTTGGGCAATTCACACAAGCCGTGAATTGCGTGCTCGCATATGAATACCAATGGGGATCAAAATTTCCAGTCACCAAGCGGGATTGGGTTGCATGCTTTATTCTTTGGATTGAGAAAATTACAGAGGTAAGGGCTTTAGTGTATCAAGTTAAACATGACGCCTTGTATCTTCATCGAAGTATAAAGTTTTTCTACCGGTATAGACAAAGTATTTGGTAAGATGGCAGCATCAAGTTATACCCCAAACCCGCAGAAGAGAAAAGACCATTCAATTTTAAGTCATTATTCCAGGATGAAGACTTTTCTAACGTATTGTCTCATTGCCATTACCGGTTATTGTGGAGTTTCAGTAACCAGGTGACGATTAAAGAGCATGAGAACATATATTATGAATGTGAACTGTTTGGCAGTATGCCTGCAGCCAACCCCAGAGCAATGAAGCTGAAATACTGAGCACACACGACGATCTTGGCAGATGGTCATTTGAGAGGTAGTTGGAAATCTTGTAAAGTCCACATTATACTTGAGGACATAAAAGTTGGAGAAGCCACACAAATCTGGTAGGTTCTGCGAATTGTTTGATGACTGGTCAATGCAGTATAGAGGCCCGAGTTAAGATGCAGAACTGGATTGAAGTGCCATCAGGGCCGAAGACGAATTCATATAGCAGAGGAAAGCATTGATGATGTCGACTCCACTGTATCGGCAAATTTCGAGACTAAAGGCAACCTGATGTTGAAGGAAGGCATATGGCGACGAGTGACAATGATGGAATAATGCACGAGGAATTCCAGAGCCTTCGAAACCGACGGGTTTCAAATACTTCAAAAACTGAATCATGGTGTCGGCACGCAATCGAATATATGGATTCATAAAAAAAATCAAAAGACTCCCGATTGAAATCAAGGATCGTGCGTTATATGTCAAGATTGGCGATGGGCTTTGCGTGTCTACGTTGGTTACGGAATTAGTCTTCTTGCCTGTAAGCCATGGGAATAGAACAGTCTACAAAAAATGGGAGATGCCATTGTTAGACATTGTTTGTATATAAGGAAGTAAAGGAAATTGAAGTCCCAAACGGAGAACCCGATACCTAGGGATGCTCCCGAACTGTTTGACATTATGTCTCAGGTATACAATGGAAGTGAGCGGCAAGGCTCAACGTGCTGTTCAGGATGGCGGTCGGGACGTGTCAAAGATATGGCAATATATATTTGCACAAAGAAGCCATTTTGAATGCATTCTAAAAGCGCCAAATGCTAATTGGTGTCAATCTGATGATTCTCCCCATAAAACCAAAGAGCAACGTTTTTATTGACTCAAATGCACTGTCCGACAGGATGAGGCATTCCCTCTAATAATGCAGAGAATATAAAAAGGGATCAGATATGTTATGATAAAGGCGTGAGTGAAGGTTTAGGTTGAGCTACCCAGGGAAGCAATTCAAGGCACTGCTCAGGCATCATCAAATCATCATCTTCTATAAATTGGTATTAAACTTGATACTAGGATGGATCAAAACTAACAGCCGCATGTAGAGAATAGAAGAATTTGGCTCTGTCTTTCTCCAAATTCTCTTTTCATGAGGAAATTGAATGATCGTTGGTGTTTATATGGGAAGTCACCTTGGTGCAGATTAATAGATCTTCATGACAAGTTTGGAACTCAAGTGTACAAAGGAATGTACGACAAGTCACTTCCATATAAAGTTAATGACCTAGATTGTGATGATTGTTAAATATAATGTAACCATGTCTCAACTATGTGGGCATACCAGATAAGGGGTTTGAGGAAATATTATTTAATAATTTTCAAGATACGATACGAAAGGGGAACTAACTCTCATAACCAAAAGATAAAGAAACTATTCATTAGAGTTTTTCCTAAGACACTAAAGTGCCATGACATACAAGAATCAGTTTTCCAAACTGAATAGAAACCGACAACAGGAGGAGATAAATATTTGAAAGAAATAAGAGTAAAAGGTTCTTTTTCTGACCTGACAGTCCTGAGGCTGCAGAAGAAGGAAAGGGGAATACATTTTTCTGTGTATTGAATGTAACAGGGGATGGAAGAGTCTTGTTTTAATTTCAATAATCTATTTGTAATTGCAGGGATAGGTCAATCTTATGGTTTTCTGTTATGCATTTATAATAAAGATAGATTAGGTTTATCAGAACTTGTGATCTGAAGATTTAATTCTTGGATTGGAATAAATCATTTGGTAATTCCTTTCATGTTTTAGATGCAGTCTTGCTTTGTCATTTATTGTTTACAGAATAGAATATTATTTGCTCTCTTTCTCCTCTATGATATTGAAAGGTTAAATTGGCAAAGCCTTGTTGCTTCCTACCTACTTTCGCTCTTTCTTAAGTTATCAAATCTTATAACCACATTCATTTAATGTTTATTAACATGAATGTCAGAACATCCTTCATATCTTCAGGTTAAAGATACACTTTGTATTTAATTCATCGAATATCTTTTATGAGGGAGTTGTACCTCCCAATTCAGAGGAAGATTATCAATGCAATGATAATCTATCCAACTATTAGTACGTTCTGTTCTTCTGTCCAGGCATATTGAGTCATTGTTTATGTTTCTTTCTGAAGGACAAATCTGTTCACTAACAATTTTTTGGTGACTCTACTGGGGAAAGAAAGCAAAGTTCCAATGTTTTCTTTTCTTTGATATCTAAAGGTACCTCCCTGAGTACAGAGGTTGGTGACTGATCAATTAAGATAAATGAGCCTAGTATTAACATGGCCTTGACTATGACACAATCATGGCAGCTGCATTTGAGTCCTTTTGGTTTGCCTCATTTCATAGCCATGCCTTCCGGATCAAAAAGATACTTTCCTGAGTATGTTGGAGGTGGTGATCAAGATCCTAACAGCCATATTAGAGCATTCAACATAACCTATGGGATTGTTGGTGTTTCAGAGGAAGATGTGTATGTTCACCTATTTGTTAGATCCCTTGTTGGTGATACTGTTGTTTAGTTTCAACATTCAAAAGATGGATTCATCACTGGTTGGAATGTGATAAACCTTTGTAGAAGGGAGTTTGTCTCTATGAACAATAGTATCATCCAGAGGTAAACCCAAACTAAAAAAGTTTATTCTCAAAACAATGAAATCAACATCCCCTATACCTGCTTGTTAAATTACGCCAGTCTTTGGTGCAGAGGATTTGTTGATGCCTCCTGTGATTGAAAGCAGTCTTTGCGATGCAATGGGAGCATATCACCTACATGTAGAGTATGATGATGAGGGTTCTCAAGAAGACACACCCAAAGAAAATAATTCTTTTGATATGACAGGGTGATGTTGTTCACATGATGAGAATAATAAGGAACATAGTTGGCAATCAGATGATCTGGTGAATTGTCTAAATATGCCCCCTGTAGAGGAAGAGCTCAATGAAAATAAGTTGACCAGCTCTTTTCCAGTATTTGAAACTTTTTCTTTTGAAGCTCCTATTGATTAGAAAAGTTTGAGAGACAAGCATGACAAAGGAAAGATTCATGGGGAAGAAGCAAAAGGCATCCTTCAAGTTGATATAGAGATATGATATGAAACCTTTCTATTTCATTACCCATCATCTCAAGATAAAAGGTCACAACTTGGAATACAAGAGGAATAAGAAGACTTATACACTGCTATGAGGTGCTTGAAAGGCTCAAATGCTGATTTGCAGCCTAAAATCTGATTCCACCTCGACAATCTTCATAAATTAGAGGCAAGCACACTCATTCATGATAACAATGATTGCCAAAAGGGTGAACCTTTAACATGCCCAGGTGAAGGAGACATTCTGAAACCAATTGATAGATCAGCAAATATATATCCTCGTGATGAAGAAGTTCTGCCTCACTTTTTCTTAGCCAATGAAGAAGGAATTATGAAAACTCCAAGTTCTTTGCAGATGGCCCGGGTAGGTTCAGAATTTCATGATAAGAGGTGGCTCTTTCAGCATGGTGATTGGTTGATAAGGTTCCTGTGCATGATCAATCTGAGTTATGAAGATGGGAAATTTTCCAAATAGAGGTGGTGTTGGGTTGCTCCATGCCAGTGCATTTCATTATTCCAGAAATGATCTTTCGTCTCATAGCTAGTGAATGGCTTCGTGTAAGTTTTCTTCAGCTGATCTGATCTTTTCGTGTGTTCTTCTCACTTGCATATATCTGTAAGTCTTGTTGCTCTCTGAACCTTTGCTGGTGTCTCATGTAGCTGGTTGGTTGCTTTGCTTGCTGGTAGTTTAGGTGTTTTAGTGTTTCCCCTGCTCCTTCCCTTTTTGGAAGAAGCTCCTTATTGTTCCCTTCTCTATGACTCTATTTCCCAATGGCAAGACATTGCTCTTTTACCAAATATTGCTCAATTATTTATGTCACTCACGGCCCACATCTCTAGTCAGAGCTAGTTGTAAGCATGCTTTTAGTACACCTTTTAAACTTCAAAAATTGGTCCCATGGGAAGAATCTCTAAATCATCTTGATGTTTTAGTTGATTTTTCTCACTAATACTAGTTTGTAGACTACGACTTGTGAAGAAGACAATGTTTTAGGGATATGTTGAACCTAAACTTTGAACCTCAAAGTTCAGAGGTTCCAGTTCAAAGTTCAAAATTGAATTCATTAATTTGGAGTTTAGTTTGAGTTTGTAGAATCAAAATTGAAGCTTCAAGTTCGAGGTCTACCTTATCAAGTTTTGAAATGCACATTCAGTGGATCGGTAACTTCAAAGTTCAAAACTAAGTTCAGATTCACTTTCAAGGTTCAAAGTTCAAGATTCTCCAGTTTGGAGGTTTAGATGCATGATTCAAAAGAACAACTCTTTATAAAGTTGAAGTTCGAGTTTAGGTTCAGAGTTCAAAGTATAGATTCACAATTTAGATCCAAGTTTCCAATCTCACCAAGATCTTACATTGCAAATCTCATATTGTAATAGAAAGGACCCAAATCCAAAATTTTATCAAACAATATAAATGAGGCTTATATAAGAGGTGCAAATGATCATTGCTGGTGAATTGGGGTTGTGATCTTGATATGCAATATTATAACTAACCTATGAGTTATATCCATCTTGTAAGGTCATAAATGCTAGAAACATGTCTATTGATGGATGGCACTAATCAAACTCAGACTCATAATAGAGCATGGTAAATGATATACATCTAGCCAATTTTATGAAACCAAAGATCCCTATCGAGAACCTCTATGTGTGCTTGATAGCCGCCCACCAAGCTTCTATGTTCCTAATTTATTAAATGTGATCGATTTTGGTCAATGAATCCCTGTTGTAGATGCAGATGAGTTTAAGCTTTGGTATATTCACACAAGTTGTGAATTGGGTGCTCACATATGAATACTAATGGGGATAAAAATTTCCCATCACCAGGAGGGATCGGGTTGCATGCTTTATTCTTTTGATTGAGCAAATAACAGGGGCATAGACTTTGATGTATCAACTTAAACATAACACCTTGTATCTTCATCAAAATATAAAGTTCCTCCATGGGTATCGACAAAGTATTAGGTAAGATGATAGCATCAAGTCGTATCGCGAGCCTGCAAAAGAGAAGAGACCATTCAATTCTAAGTCATTATTTCAGAATGAAGACTTTTCTAACGTATTATCTCATTACCATTAATGGTTATTGTGGAGTTTCATTAACTAGGTGATGGTTGAAGAAAATTAGAACATATATTACGAATGTTTTCTGTTTGGCAGTATGCCTGCAGCTGACCCTAGAACAATGAAGTCAAAATACTAAGCAAACATGATGATCCTGGGCGATGGTTATTTGAGAGGTAGTTAGAAATCTTGTAAAGTCTACATTATACTTGAGGACATAAAAGTTGGAGAAGCGACACAAATATGATAGGTTCAACGAATTGTTTGATGAGTGGTCAATGCAATATAGAGGCTCGAGTTAAGATGTAGAACTAGATTGAGGTGAAATTAGGGCGGAAGATGGCTTCATATGGTAGAGGAAAGCATTGATGATGTTGACTCCAGTGCATCAACAAATTTCGAGACTAAAGACAACCTGATGATGAAGGAAGACATATGGCGACGAGTGTCAATGATGGAACAGTGTATGAGGAATTACAAAGCCTTTGAAACCCATGGGTTTCAAATACTTCAAAAACTGAATCATGGTGTCGGCATGCAATCGAATATATGGATTCAAAAGAAAAGTCAAAAGACTCCAGACTGAAATCAAGGATCATGCATTATATGTCAAGATTGGCGATGGGCTTTGTGTATCTACGTTGGTTACTACATTAATCTTCTTGCCTGTAAGCCATATTCATATTTTTAATAGAAATTTTATTGATCATATTCATATTATAGACAGAAATATGCTCTTATTGATGATCTAAATACTGCTCAATTATTGATTGTTGCTCAATTAGTGCACTTTGTTTTAACATGTGTAGGAATAGTTGTAGATGAAATATACACCACTTTTCAAAGAGAAATGGAAGAGGACATTTTTGTGAAACAATCAGGTGTCCCTTACCTTGACAAGTATGGGCTTGACGAAGCCCATTATATTTTCCAAATTTTTTAAGTCACAAGACTAATCTTTCTAGAACAATGAAATTAGAGAGTTTAATAGGACAATTCAATTTGATGGCCTTTGGCTTGATATGAATGAGGTTTCCAACTTTTGTAGTAGAACTACATGCTCCTTGCCAAAAGATGGGCCTAGCGTGGAATCCAAAATGGGACGCTCCCTTCCCTGTAAACATTGATGTATTTCATTTCATATGTTCTTGTAAAGAATATCCAATGACATCAAATTGTGAAAAGTCTTCTAAAGATATTTCTACATAGGAGTCTTAGGTAAGGCTTAATATACAACAATTGCATTTCACATCTACAGAAACCTGACATGTGTGAAGGGAAATGTGTACGGATTGTAGAAATTTTGATTTTTTTAAGAATTCACACTACTACGCAACATAGCTATTTACGACAATAAATAAAGACAAAATCTTATTTTCGTCTTAAACACATTTTAATTAATTAAATTATATATTTTAATTTATAATTGTTCTCAAGTAAAGACAAAAGCACTTTTTGAGTTCAACGAAGCTTTCATTATTATAATCTTTAGTTCATGACCGCTCTAAACTCGTGGTTCTGCCATAGGAACTCAACATCTGCTACTTCTCCAAAGGCAAGGACCAAGGCTTGATTTGCTGAAATTATCAAAGCGGCAGGAATGATCATCATGCAAGGCCTTGTTCTAGCTATTTGTGTGAGACTCCCAATTTTTATTTTATATGCCCTAATACTTTGCTTCCATGGTTCTGTGCCTGATTCATGAAGAGGCAGAGTGAGGGATTCAATGGTAATCAGACGAGGCGGAGTGAAGGATTCATGGGGTAGTCAGATGAGGCTGAGTGAGGAGCATAGGGGTAATAAGAGCTTTCCTTTGTGTAGCACAAGAACGCTGACCCCTATTCAGTCTACGGATTGTGAATGATATAAATCAGGCAAATTGAATGCCTTTGTCCGCCCACCCATCACAACCAGAAGGTTGCACCAATCGATGTCTTTGCACTTGGTTTGATGCTAGGAAAGAAAAAGAAATGTTAGGGTTTAGTTTCTCTGTAAGAAGCTGGGTTTTCCTATTGTTCTGATATCTAGATCTGTCCTTCACCCAGGTAATAAATTTGCTTACGGACCTATACTAGATCTCATGTGTTTTTCTATTTGCAATGTTGGTATTGTGCAGATATTAAATGCAATATTTGAGTGAAACCCTTTATATTCATTTTATGGTAGGTTACCCACAATAGCAGACCTATTCACTGCCGGATACACATGATATTGTTCACCGCCGAATACACATGATATCGTGGAAAAAAATAGTTCAGATTGTCAAGCAATCTACTCTGTGGGAACCAACTACCATCTGTTTACAAGTCACACACTATTGATTACCAATTTGGGAATTTGTAGTTTTCCCTTGATACTGACATTTGGAAATCGACGAGATCACTGCATTCACTAGAAGATGGGTATTGGCAAAGGGCGAATAAATATCCATATCGAGCATAGGTCAGAATCATAGTCATTAAACTTTCTCTAAGAATTGATAGCTTTTTTTTCCTTTGAAGATATTTGGTAGCTATTAGACGGAGTCTTTGCTTTGATTGAATGAAGTATTGGATGTCGAAGTGTTTTCTTCCTTTTGTATTTCAAAAACTATGATTTGTTAAGGTTTGCACATAGTTCTTTAAATGTGTTCTATTTTTTCATTAAACTCTCTCACACGTAGTTGAGTGAACGAGTTTCCACACATGATAATTGCTATCCAAAGAGAATATTTCACAATTGGTACTTGAAAATCAGCTTTAAAAATGACTATAATCTAGTTTATATATGTGGGTTTTCACACAAACAAAGCCTTCATTGCTAATATCTTCATAATAATTACAGAGAGATATGGGTACCTTTTAAAAAGATTGTATTCTAGATATAATTACACAAGCAATGCCTTCATTGAAATTCGGTTCATAATAATGACATGAATGATTTCAAAAGATTTTGTTCTAGTTTATCTGTACGGATATTCACACAAATAAAGATTTGATTTAGAATATCTTTTTTTTTAACAAAAGATTTATAGTCACCAACCTTTAAAATAAGCATCCATCCTTCTTGAGGTCAATCAGGAGAGACGACACCATTTCTAGCTTGTCTTCCCTGCACAGTCTCCAAATCATGGAGATGTATGTTTTGGAGTGGTGTTTGAAGCCCTTCTGTAGGCCTGCCCACTAAAAGAAATGTAAAGTTTTTCAATCTCTAAATGCCTGGCTTTTATGACACCTAAAACTATGTGATGGTCAAGTTGTATGATGGAAAGGGCAGAGAGGGCCTTATTGATGTCTGTGCCTCCTTTTCCAAGCACCTGACAAATGGATGCCACCTCCAATATTCTCAATGCAATGCTAACTCCTCCCCCATTCCGCATTGCAAATGGGCAGATACTTATATTCCTGCCATTTTAACATGCTCTCACCATCTCCTTAGTGGCATAGTGTTGTTCTGAAGTTTGTATTATACTCCAAAGTAGAATAGTAGGAAATTTGACTTCACTACTTGTCAACCAACTTGATTGTCATTGGTGATTTTGTACTTTGTAGCCGACGTCGTCGGTAAATCTATGGTAGTTGAGAGGGAGGCTAGGGAGAAGTTAGCAGCAGACTTGGCTAGCCAACAAACAGCTTGGGCGGCTGAGTGGGTAGCACTGTTAAGGGATAGGGAGGCGGCCGTGCAGGATAAGGAAGCAGCTGAACAAGAATTACAGTTGGCAAAGACACAGGCTCTGGATGTAGCGCTTCTTTTGAAGGAAGCCATAGAGGTTAACACACGGATTCAAAAGGATTTGAGCATCTGGACAGAGCAGGTCTATGAGTTGCATCGTTAGCAGCATTCTTTAGGGGCACCACCTTCTCTCTAGTATTTTTTGTTGTATATGGGTTGTATCCTATTTTGTTAGTCATTAGGAGACGACTTTTCTTTTTGGGGGGATGATGTCAGCCGACTTGATTGTCGTCGGTGATTTTGTACTTTGTAGTTGACATTGTCAGTAAATAGTTTGTAGCGGACATATTGTATGTGGCCAACGGACTCCTTTGGGAAGGTTTGGTGGAAAGTATTTATACCCCATCTGGGATCATTGTAATCATCTTATGAAGCATAATGTAATGTTCTGGCATATGCGAATAATCTAAGGAGTTCTGCTGTTCGTGTTCATTATCTGTGTGCATTTCTTAATTAACCTATGCGGTAAACACTACTGTTAACAATCCACGTTCCCCCATTTTATCCTATAGTTGATGGTGTCAACTATTGCATATTTGGTCTTGGAGTCCATCATTTATATCTTTTAGGACTATCCTTACTTTATCCATGGTTAACAGATCTTTTCAAGAAATAACAATCATCATTTTTTGGATCAAATTTGTTGGCCAATTAATAATTTTTGATTAGTTTTTTTGTGGAGAGATGATCTTTCTATATGATATGCATGAGCATTGAAAGTATAAACATTTCCAAATTAGCAGTTTGAATGTCTTATACGTCTTCATGGATTTTTTAGTATTTCATATCTGTTTGATGGTTCTTTATTTTTGAATATTATTCTTAGTGAAAATTGTAGCTAGGTTGATGGTGATTGTGTAATAACCCCAATAGGTTATAACTTCTTCAAACACCAAAAATCTTTATACTTCAGTTGTTTGACATTTTGTCAAACACTTTGCAAGCAAGCTCTGATACCACTGTAATAACCCTCCTCAAATCTGCCCTCAAAAATGCTGATGAAAGCTCAAGGAATTTCATCAAACAATTCACATGCAAGGGACGTATGACTGATATAGTATTTCAGCTAGCTTCAAATGACTTTTTCTTCAATTTGCATCAATGAGAATCTTGTGCTAGAAGACTACAATGGACTACACAATGACCTAACATGAGTGTGCTACTAATTTTGACAATATTCAGTGCATATATATGATCTAAGCATGAGAAATGAACACCTACAGCCAACTGGCATTTTTACAAACAATTGGTATGCAAACTAACTAGCTGATAAATAATGATATTAAATTGCTTAAATGACACCAGCAACTATTATCTTCTTAATTGCAATGAAAATTACAATGCTCATGAAATATGGCCAAGACTTTGGCATTTACATGGATTACAAAATGATAATGCTGGTATAATGCACACTTACAGCTGAAAGCTTATAACACCCTAAAAGACAATACTAACAAAAGACCCTGGTTGTAGATGGCTGTAATAATTTCCTTCTATGCTGCCCATTCTGCTTTGCTTTTTTCGAACTGCTTTTTCGGCCTGCTTTTTTCGGTTCTACTTATTTGGACTGCTTTTTCGTACCCGCTTTTTCAGCTTGCTTTTTCGGTTCCGCTTTTTTCGGATTGCTTTTTCGTACCCGCTTTTCCAGCTTGCTTTTTCGGTTCCACTTTTTTGGACTGCTGCTATGTTGAATCTCAAGACCATATCTTTCAATGGCGTCAAGCTTTCCAGCTTGAAGGGATTTCGTCCTCCAAACTATTGAGACATAATCTCCAAAAATTTTTCCAATTTCTTTGATATTTCCAAGCATATCTTAAAAGAAGCTCTTCCATTTCTTTTATAGTGTTCTCACAAGGGCTCCATCCTTCGTTTTCTTAATGTGGGATAAAACATAACTCCTTTTATGTAACTTATGTCTCCAATGTGTTATAAAATAAAGGGGACTCTTTTAATTTAAATATTTTTAACAAACTATAGTCTATGCATTAATAAAGTTAAATATTTAAATTTAACTTTATAAAATAGCTTTATCAATGCATAACAAATCTTATCAGTGATAAACAAGTCTTCTTGTCAATTTTAAACAATTACCATCGACATATCATTGCCACTGGATGTTTGCCCATGCCAAAGATGACTTACTATAAATAGTAAGTATGCCCAAAGTTGCCTCAAAACCCCTCAGAAAAGTCTGCAACTGAAAATATCTAGGCCAAATGGCCTCTAAGTCCCATTAATGTCTTGGTTAGTCTACGGGACCGTGGGGAAATAGGCTAACGACAACATCATCCTATGAATGCTAAAAAGGGGACATTACAGTCCGCCCTTCCCAAAATTGCTTGTCCCCAAGCAATGGTCGAACAACAACCCAATCAATCCACCTGGATCCCAAATGTAGTCATGAACTATACTGCTGTCAGTCAACATAGGCTCCTGCAACAACCTCTGAAAATTAACCAAGAGGAATCCATAATCAAATTGGCGAATACAACTCACCCAAACTCCAAAGTCAAGAACCCATGAGAAACAAGCTCTCGAAATATCATAACCCAAGTAGAGTAGATAACCCAAACTGCCAACATAGTAAATACCATCAACACATCCCACTAGCCTATGTGGAATGTACAATACAATTCTGCAACAATGATGAATACTCCCACATGAAACTGCACCAAATACAGAGAATCCACGCACTGCACACCTACTGTAATTAACACAACTTTGCAGATCACCTGTCACTGTCTCATAACCATAACATCCATGCACTGCTGATGGTGAATACTCATTACATGGTAGATAGCAAAAACAAGAGCCCAGACCAAACTTGTCTCCATCAACTCCTCAACACATGGATCAAAAGCAAACCGATGAACATATCCTACAGTATAATGCAGGTAAAAAGAACCAATCCCAGTCAAAGACTCATCCTACAGACGTGATACAACCAACTATGACTGATCATCAGCTAAGTCAGAGGATGATATAGCCAAGAGTGCAGAATCAACAACAACATCACTAGTCTCTGTGCCCTCCAAGTCAAGCATACCACAATGCTCAACTGCAGCACCCAACTTAGCTGAACCTGCCTCTAGTGGAAACGGACCAAATATGCCAATACTAGTGTCATGGATAGATATATCCTCATCTCCACTGCCTCTATCAACCTCGACCATGGACATCCTCGGATCACCAGACACCACGGTCAGTGACTGTACAGAATTTGGTAAAGACTGAAGTCATTCCAACTCCACAGTCACCTCAGCTAAATGAAACTGTGACTCCTCGAAAGCCAACTGTGTACTCTCAAGAAACTCAGAAGTCACCTCAAGTTGCTGAGTAAGCTTACTCACCTCATCTTCCTTGACCAATAATGCGTCATATGCTGTACTGCCCCAGTCCATAAGATAATCTCTATCGGCTACCAACTGCATAAAATTCTATCTCAGAATCCGAATAGCCTCCCATAAAGAGTGGATCTCTATCAAGGAAAGATAACTACCTCCCTGCTCATCACTAGCAGGAGAACCCCATCCATAAACTGCTAACAACTGACGAGCAACATCAAAATGCTCGCAAGCGATAGAAATGTCTCGCTCGCAAACTCTCAGCTGACTAGACACATGATTGTGCTGACTGGTCAAACTCCTATACTCTACCCCTGGTACACTGTCCAAAGGAGTAAGCTCAGAATGGCTATCATCTGTAATACTGCCATCCAAATTTTGCAATCCAACTGCTGAACTTGTATCATCAAACGGAGTGACTGAGGTGTCAACATAAACCTCCGTATCAAAGGAAACTGTTGAGGAGACTAAGTCCTCAAAACTATCCACAACACCCCCCTGGGTGTCATCTGTAATAATCAGATCCTGGGACTCTTCTGTAAACTTTGTCATATCTGAGAGATCATCAACCCATTCCAACAAGAATGGTGGACTAGATACATGAACAATGCCCAACAAAGGTGTGTAAAAACTAATTCCAGCATCAAAGAAGCTACTAGCATGGATGAGAACTACACCTGGCAAACTACTAATTAAGTCCATGATGGTGCAACAGATACTACTACCAAAGAATGATAAATATCTCTGGTCAAAACGATCCCAAGTACTAAGATAAGGATCCCAACATCTAATCCATGAATGGAAACCAACTGGCAATTCAAGTAAACTTCTCACCTGAGTAATGTGAACAATACCAGCTGACTTCATGAACCTGTCTACAGTCTTTGAATTTGGAGCGTGAATGCTAGACGTACTCATATCATCATCAACATGTGACCTGACTGTAAAAGGAAACTGAGTCCTTGCTATATGCGCTAACTCCCAAACTGAACTCTCCTCAAGACAACGCTCATCCACATGTCTCTCAGAATCCTGGAGAGCCAACTTCATTGCCTCCATGCCCTCTTTGATCTGCTGTAAGTTGTCACAAGAAGAACCTGTTGTGACTCCTTTCTGTCTCTCTTGCAGTTGAATCATCCAAATGTGATTCTCAATCAATCCATGTATCCTGTCATGATGAGATAAAGCCGTGACAATATTTTTGTCCCTTGTCTTCAGCTGGCTTGCCAAACCAAGTAAAGAGCTACTAGCCTCTATCTCATAAGAAGAAGCATCCAATTGTGCTTGATACTCATTTTCTGCAAAGTCCTGAATGCTCACTTGCTGATCAAATGTACTATCCTCAAACATGACAGTATCCTCAACTGTTGTAACTTCATCTAGCCCAACTATACTGGAATCACTATCTATGTCAATCACACAATCCGGTGTGCCTGTGATATCACCTTCTGATGCTACTGGCTCAAACTGCACATCTGTAACCCCTTCTGCCTGTGAAGATGATGCAGATAAATCATTACCTGAAGATGTGCTAAAGTCTCCCTGTATCGAATTTGCATGTCTGTTAAACTCCTCATACAAGTTTCTGCTTGTCATAGGGAAGGTATGATCCTTAGGCTTATCAAAGCGTTCAATCAGTCTCTCCGTAAACTCCACATATGAGGTAATGTGTGCATGACCCATAGTGACCATACCATGATGCCACCACTTGTGTGCTAACCCATCCAGGTGAATTGCTGCATACTTAATAGTTTCTTCCTTAGGCATAGGGTTCATTTGAAAGTATGTGTCAAGATTTTGAACCCAAGCTCTTGCTGTAGACTTCCCCGAGCCATCATAATATGGTAACTGAAGTTTCCCTACTTTCTTTTGTAGCTCATAGCTCTGGTTCCTGTCATGTCCACATGGCATATGCTTCATCCACACATCTATATACTCCCTAAAGGTAATTGCAGAAATAAAATCTGGACCTCCGGCTTCCCAATCTCTCCTCAACTGGTCCTGTATATTAGTGAACTGGGGCTCTGGTACGGGCTGCTCTAGAGTTCTAGGAGGAAATGTGGGAACCATGGGCCTCGAACTCACTGTCCTAGTTTGCTGGAGTGCATGACTGAAATTGTTCCCAACTTGTTTGCCTCCATTATGTGTCCCATCCTGATTATTACCATTCTGATTATTTCCTCCACCCACATTAGCATTCAACCCCATTTGACGAGCCATCATCTGCATCATAAGCTCCAATCTCTGACTCTGTTCCTGTGCTTTCTGCTCTGCTAATCGCTGTCCCTGTGCCAAGGTGTCTAATAACTGTAAGTATCTTTCCTTTCCCTGATCCGGACTGATATACATGTTGTCAAACATTTTTTTCTCTCTATCTGGCTATTCCAAATAAGACCTCCACAGGATAGCAGGACTTATAGCTCTGATACCACTGTAATAACCCCAATAGGTTATAACTTCTTCAAACACCAAAAATCTTTATACTTCAGTTGTTTGACATTTCATTAAACACTTTGCAAGCTCGCTCTGATACCACTGTAATAACCCTCCTCAAATCTGCCCTAAAAAATGCTGATGAAAGCTCAAGGAATTTCATCAAACAATTCACATGCAAATGACGTATGACTGATATAGTATTTCAGCTAGCTTCAAATGACTTTTCTTCAATTTGCATCAATGAGAATCTTGTGCTAGAAGACTACAATGGACTATGACCTAACATGAGTGTGCTACTAATTTTGACAATATTCAGTGTATATATATGATCTAAGCATGAGAAATGAACACCTACAGCCAACTAGCATTTTTACAAATAGTTGGTATGCAAACTAACTAGCTGATAAATAATGATATTAAATTGCTTAAATGACACCAGCAACTATTATCTTCTTAATTGCAATGAAAATTACAATGCTCATGAAATATGGCTAAGACTTTGGCATTTACATGGATTACAAAATGATAATGCTGGTATAATGCACACTTACAGCTGAAAGCTTATAACACCCTAAAAGACAATACTAACAAAAGAACCTGGTTGTAGATGGCTGTAATAATTTCCTTCTATGGTGCCCCTTCTGCTTTGCTTTTTTCGAACTGCTTTTTCGGTTCTGCTTTTTCGGACTGCTTTTTCGTACCCGCTTTTTCAGCCTACTTTTTCAGTTCTGCTTTTTCGGACTGCTACTATGTTGAATCTCAAGACCATATCTTTCAATGGCGTTAAGATTTCCAGCTTGAAGGGATTTCGTCCTCCAAACTATTGAGACATAATCTCCAGAAAATTTTCCAATTTCTTTGATATTTCCAAGCATATCTTAAAAGAAACTCTTCCATTTCTTTTATAGTGTTCTCACAAGAGCTCCATCCTTCGTTTTCTCAATGTGGGATAAAACACAACTCCCTTTATGTAACTTATGTCTCCAATGTGTTATAAAATAAAGGGGACTCTTTTAATTTAAATATTTTCCACAAACTATAGTCTATGCATTAATAAAGTTAAATATTTAAATTTAACTTTATAAAATAGCTTTATCAATGCATAACAAATCTTATCAGTGATAAACAAGTCTTCTTGTCGATTTTAAACAATTACCATCGACATATCGTTTCCATTGGATGTTCGCCCATGCCCAAGATGACTTACTATAAATAGTAAGTATGCCCAAAGTTGCCTCAAAACCCCTCAAAAAAATCTGCAACTGAAAATATCTAGGCCAAATGGCCTCTAAGTCCCATTAATGTCTTGGTTAGTCTACGGGACCATGGGGAAATAGGCTAACGACAACATCATGCTATGAATGCTAAAAAGGGGACATTACAGATTGATTATTGTAAAGAAAGTTATAGATAAACTGATATACATATGCTTACATATGATGATTAGGTGATCTTAAAAAAAATTGTAGCTCACTAGATATAAATATGTTTACATTTGATGATTAGATTAAGGATATACGCCTATCTTTGAATATTTTGGTTGCCTAGACTATCAAGAAAGGTTGAAGGCACCAGTCTATAGTGTCCCTTAGTATTTGATGCAGAGCTGGTGGCAGGTAACATCAGTAGTCATGTTAGACAACAATTTATCACAAGTTGTGACAACTTCTTTCTTCCAAATCTCCTCAAGAACTTGTCTTCAAGGCAAACCTCAAGTGTAACTAATGCCTCCCAAGCACCATTTACTCTTCCAAGGTTCCAACCTTTATTCTAACTTCATGAAACATCTCCTTACAATCTTTCTACCATGTTCCAATCACCCATTAAGTCTGGGTCACTCATTCCTTACTCAACTCACACCTTTAGCCCTTGGCTCTAGTAGCCTTCACCAGTCATTAATTTGACTTTTCCTCCAACTTTTCCCAAACAACTATGCAAAGTTTTACCAATCTCTTCTTCATCTTCTTATGCCAACTTGGGGCTACTTCTCCAAATCAGTCTTCAAGAGTTTGAACTCTTCAACCTCCAAGGTCCCTATCATCCTTGAGACCTCCTTAATTCATCTTCCCTATGCCATCCTTCTTGGCACTCAAACATGCCATCTATGGCTTGTTTAATAGCCCTGTCTTCTCTGTTTTTCACAGCAGCATATAAGGGACACATGACTATCCCAACTTGGATATCTCCACCCATACATTCACTCATTACCTCAGCATCTTCTGAAATCTTCACCTCTATTTGTCTTTTCATCTTTTTGAGCCTCTTCCGTTTGTGGCTCACCTATCACCATCTTCACTGTCCTATCATCTTCATACCCTGATTGCTCTTGGTTCACCTTCATAGGCTTCTCTACTTGCTTTCTTGGCTCTTCACGTGAAACTTGCTCATCCACTACTCTCTCCTCCAGGATCTTTATCAGACCCACAGCTCCTTGTGCCTTATCATAGGCCTGATGTACCAAATCAATCGCTATCTTGCTGTCCACCTTGTCTTCTTGTTCCCTTTTTCCTAGGAACCCCATTCTTTCAAACAAAAAATTTGTTGGCATCATCCATGATGCTGCCTCTTCTTTCAAAGGTCTCAGTATAACTTGACTTCCACCATGCTTGAAGGTGTAACTATTCAATGCCCCATCATATAATTTATGCTTCTCTGCTTGCCATGCCCTCGCAAGGATCAAATGGCATCCTACCAATGGAATAACATCACATAAAACAGAATCCTCATAGGTTCCAATGCTGAAAGGAACATATACTTGCCTTCTAACCTCAACTTGGTGTCTATCATGCAATCCTTGTACCATGTAAGGTCTTCTATGCACTAGTTGTTGTAGATTCAACTTGTCAACCATCTCAACTGAAACAAAATTGAAAAATGAACTGCTGGAAATGACCATATTGCAAACCTTATCCATACATCTGCATTGTGTTCTGAATTATGAGTATCCATGAGTCTCAAAATTTGTATTCATGATGGCTTCGACTTATTTTACCCTTCAATCTGACTTCCTCTACAAACTAAGATCCATCCAACTTCGAATCACCACCTTGGAATACTCTTAAAGGATAATTCAACTTCAAGGTTCAACAAGGGTTTCTAAGTCTTTCAAAACCTTAGTTTGCCTCCTTCCCTTCTCCCAAAGAATATTCTGCACTCTGATACCAGTTGATGCAGAGCTGGTGGCAGGTAACATCAGTAGTCATGTTAGACAACAATTTATCACAACTTGTGACAACTTCTTTCTTCCAAATCTCCTCGAACTTGTCTTCAAGGCAACCCTCAAGTATAACTAATGCCTTCCAAGCACCATATACTCTTCCAAGGTTCCAACCTTTATTCTAACTTCATGAAACATCTCCTTACAATCTTTCTACCATGTTCCAATCACCCATTAAGTCTGGGTCACTCATTCCTTACTCAACTCACACCTTTAGCCCTTGGCTCTAGTAGCCTTCACCAGTCATTAATTTGACTTTTCCTCCAGCTTTTCCCAAACAACTAAGCAAACTCAAATATTATTTAGATACCCTTTTGGGATCTTTAAATCCTTCCCAAGATTTAGCACTGACTCTTTTGGACCACATCCAAGATCCATTACCCCTTGTGACACTAAACAAGGCCTAATTCTTTCCCATTTACAAAGTAACTCATGATTCTACTTATCCTCTTGTCTCCAAACATTGAAACAGTCTTTCTAGAGAATGAGAAACACTAGATTCCAAGCTCATGGGGTTCTACCCTTTACCCAACTCATTTGCCACCAAACCCTTGATTCTAGGGTCACTAAACTAGGGCCTGTTCAATAGGATCTCTAATCTCATTCCCAACTGAAACCAATAGTACAAACACTTCATAAATGGTCTCCCCCTTCACATTGCATCGCCAAATCACCTCTTCCATGGATTAGATCAGTTTCATAAAGACTGGTGTCCCAAACCAGGCTTAATCCCAGCAGCGAACCATCAACTGTTGTGGTTCTTCCATCCAACCTGCATTTATCTGCATAAAATGGTTATGATACAAGTACATCATTCATTTGTATCCTCTCCCACCAACCACATTGATTACAGAGGGTGGGAGAGGTCTGTCATCATTAAGGTTTCAAAAGAAAAGTTCTTGACTGTTCTTAACCAGTCACTGTCTTGAAGTTACCAGCCTATTATTCTCGATTCAAAATGCAATGAAAGTAACAGGAATGTGTGGGAAAAGTAAGAAACGACTAATACAACATCCTCACATTAAGAACCAATCAAAAAATGCATTTTAATTAATCACATGAACTCACTGTTCCAGACTGTACTGAGAAAACAGGGAAATAAATGTTGAAGAGAACTTTGTAGTTTTATTGATTCAGACTTTTACATGGGCTTCTTGACCCCACACCAACTCTACCCCTCTCAAAACTCGACACACTCCTTATTAAATAACCCAAATAACAGTAAACAACCACTGTCTAACTGTAACAGTCAGTTATCTGACTGTTACCAGCTAGTTATAAATTGAAATTTGTTATCTGAAATTTGTTGTCAACTTCGACATCTTACAATCATATATGTCTTTAATACATTTCACTAACCTTTTCAAAGGTTTTATAACTTCACTAACCCTTCCAAAGACACCTAAAACCCTTACAAGCCTTACTAGGTCTAAATTGCCAATATGGGCAAACTACAACTTTTGAGCACTCTTGCTGCTTTTACAACTTTTAATTGGTCTTAGAGACCATATTACATTTTTTTTTAGACCTTATAGGCCTTTAGATCCCAAACTAAACTAACAAATTGACCCCTCATGAGCCTCCTAGATACATTTTGACCTTATAGTGCCCTAACCTCTATTATATTGCCTTTATAACTTAGGCTTATTACATCCAAAAATGTCAACTACAAAATGGATCATAGATTCAATTACATTCAACTCTAGATATATCAAGACCATTTGACCTTCATGAGTCTACGTGACTCTCCTTGCATGCTTTTACCAAGGTGCCCTGCACTAGTATTATCTCATAAATATATACTCGTAACTTCAATAGTGGAATATGCTATTTTTTGCTAAATTCTTTAGAACACAGCATAAATTCCCTTAATAGTATGCAAGAATCAAATTATTGACCCAATATGTATTATTTGATAACTTCTTCTACTCCCTTAGTTGTATAAGTCTTGGTAGAACTAATAAGCATATGGAGCTTCCTTATGATAGTTTGATGATATATATTTAAGATGGTAACATATTGATGGGTAACTGAACTATTAGTCCCTACAGCTATAGGTGGGGACTAATGTTTTCACATGACTTTGACATTAAAATGTGCATTGGAAATTGGGTAAACGTTGCAACAATCCCACCAAATTCCATCTTTCTTGCTCTTTTTTATTTTCCTATATTGTTCTATGAATTTTTTGGGATTTCTATTGGCTGGGTTGTGTTTCCTCATTGTCTTTTTGTTTTAGTTCGAATAAAATTCAATAAAAAAATAAGCCCGCAGTTTACCTGTCCCCTGCACGGCTTGCAATATGTGCCTTTACATGTTCTGCTGACACTATCTGTTGGCCTAGGTCTTCTTGTTTCCGTGTCCTGTCCCTTGTAATAGCTGTTATTCGTTATTGTGTTGTTCACAGTGCCTGTCTTCTATCCTGTCCTTCAATTCCTTGAAATTGTGACTCAAGGCATTTAACAATGTTACACTAGTGAGCTATATGATATGCCTGTTTTGATATGTGTGATATATTTCTGCTACTAGTGAGCTATATGATATGCCAGTTTTGATATGTGTGATATATTTCTGCTCTTTTTTCCTCTATTCTTATTGTTCCCTCCTTTAGACTTTGTCACTACTAACTTGGGCATTTATAAATTTCTCTCTTGGAGAATCAGTTCAGAGATGTAACCCTTTTAAAACATTGTACTTGCATAGAGGATGGATGTCATGCATGGAACCTCACTATGTGCATTTGATTCAAATCTCTGTTCTTAATCAATATAAATAATGGAGATTGTGTCCGCCTTTGGAAGTAGTTGTTTGGATTAGAATGTCTTCCTCTTTCACTGTCAAGTATTCCACTGCCTGTAAGTTCTGTCACCTATTTTTGCCTCGTCTGCCATGTACAAAGGACTTGTTTAATTATCAAATCCTCTGATGAAGGCAATGGATTTCATTTTGTGTTCAAAGTGTTGTGACTGCTCTCTATATGGACTATCACTGCTTATTATATGGGCTGCGGTTCGCCTGGAATAATCGAACAATTGACCAAGGAGAAAATGTAAGATTTAATACAATAAGAATTTTTAACTCTTATCCTATTCTATTATGTATGGAAAGGAAAACTAAGGCTCTAAAATACATGAATATTCATTGTGCATGGTGTAGCTATCCACTGCTAGCCCAGCAAAATAGTCCTTGCCATATTCCCACTCTTTTTACCAATCATGTTAAAGATGATAGTCAAATGCATTCTTATAGCTCTAAGAATTCATTGTAATTTTGAAAGCCTGGGCACTCAAGATCTTAGAATGATTCTTTTGTGTCTCGGGTAGTGATCAGAACAAGGTTGCAAGTATGAATCTGTTCGTGTTCTTTCTTATGAAACTGTCAAGTAGGGAAACTTCATTTCTTTTGAGGATGACATCCAAGATCTTTAGTGAATTTGATTTTGTTATTAATACTATGCCGGTGTATATGGAAGACTCACATTTCTCTTGACCATGTGGCTAATTCATGTTGGTAATGTCCACGTCACCAACACCATTTCAGATTATAGGAGATAAGGACCAAACTTCAAATTTTCAAAACATCACACTGTTTTCTTGCACAAAACCTGCACTAAATATTTTGTTTCAATGCTATAAACTAGTGTAACCCTATGAAAACCAAACACAGATCATATACATAGAGCATTTTAAATTACACAATGTGTACAAGTGCACAATCAAGCCATCAATATATGAGTGGAGGGATACAAAATGGGGTGAGCTTGTCTACATAGACTGTCATCTGTTTGTACATGGAATGCTCACATACATACTACATAGGTTGTACAACGAAATTGCCAATTCTCAAGATAGTGAATGACAAGAAAAGATAATGCATGGTTACATCATGCTGAATACTACTAGGAACCCAAACTGAAGATTAGGCATTAGCTAGCTATAATCACCATAGGGCTATCCTTACAAGAAATAGAAGAGAGGTGGCTGGTCCACCCAAGAATTTTCTTAGACGTTAGCTAGGTTACTGGGTTCTTCATAGTGAAGCTCAGGCCTTGATCTGGTTTGTCCAGAATCTGAAGTACCTTGTGGGTTTTGTACTGCCAAACTTAGAAAATTTGTGAAGAAGTTCATTAGTGATGGCTGACTGTTAAAGTTGACATTGATACTTTTCAGCCGAAACATTGATATGGTGATGTATTTTGGCATTTTGCTCTCTTATTTGGACTAAAACATTAATATATGGGGCGATATTATAGTATATCTTGCCATATTACTTTATTATTAGCATAGCAATGTATTAAGAACTTATTTGCTACTCCATATATGTCTGTATTTATATTTAAGTTTTCGAATGGACGAAACCAAACTTCCCCTAAAAAAATCTGGTCAAACCCTCAAACCTGAATTCAAATCCGAACAGGGACTGGCAACTTAGGAAGTAAGTGAAAAATATTATTTTTTCATGATAGTGATATAAATAGTTTAGGTTGTGAACACTCTTTAGTATGCCATTCATTTTCAATGACAAGCTATTAGCTTCTATGATACAAGTTCCATTGATAGGATCATATTTTAGCTAGTGTTTCTCCATGTTTTTGGGACAGTGGGATGCAGGGACAGCAAACAATTTTCTTAACATTAGAGACACATCTGGATGGCTATTTAAATTACTTCAACAAACTAAAAGGAGCTCATATCCCAAATAGTTCCCGAGTCTCAAGAATCCTTCCTTGTCTGGCTCACCCTCCATGGGGCTAGCATCCTCAACTAATCTGCATCCTCCACCGATACCCATACTTAATGAACAAGTACGAGGGGCCGTCAAGCTTATAGCCACCTACCTTCATCTAGTAGGAGTAGACCAAAATGGTATAAAGCTACTCAAAATGCTCAAGGCTCGAAAGGTAACCATGGGAATGCAACACTTTTTCTTGGATTTTGTGGTAATTTCCATGGAAAAGAGAGGATAAGATGCTTTACTAGGTAGAGAATGGTTGATAACAACAAAGGCCAACCATAAATGGAAAAGGAACATCCTACCAATCGAGAATGAAGGGAAAAAAATATATCATTGATCTATGGATTCAAGTAGTGAGCCAAGAACTCGCATCTGACTTAGAATCTGAAGGAAAGTACTACAAAGATGGAGGGATAGAGCCAAACAAGGAAGGAGTCTTGAGACTCGGGAACTATTTGAGAGATGAAACATTAATAGCATGCAGCACAACAAAGAATGCAACACCAAAACCAAAACCCAGAACAGCTGCAAAATTCTACAGAGGAGAAACAGTCCAACATCTTAAAATTGAAGGCTACCTCCCTTTCCCTCAAAGAGCTAGCACAAAGCATACATGGGAGAATCCATGTATCTGTTAGAATCATGAGAAGTCAGTTTCTTTCCCATGTTCCTTTTGATTCTGGTGAGCTCCCCTCAAGAATTTTCATGCTGGAAGCAATGTTCTCCAAATGTTGTTCATTTTGATCAAGGTTATTGGCCACTAATCCCTCTAGATCCCGAATCTTCTGTTTGAGCGAGGCCACCTTGTTTTGCATAATGCTCATTCTATGTTTGTAGTAGTTATTACAAGCATAATTGTTATGTGAACATTACTAACCTTTTCTTCACCAACACCAATTGATCATCCTTCCTCAACTCTTGTTCCTTTCTCTACTCAAGCTTGTGCTTATAAAGGGGGCTCTCAATCTTATTTTTATCTTTTCTAGGATGGGCCTCTTCTATTCTTTTCAGTTTTCACTATAACGGTAGTGACCATGTTTTTCTTCTCCTTGCCATTATGATCCAGGGAATGTCAACATCATCTAACATGATCTTCACAATTTCAAAAGACATGACTCATCTTCGTTTTCACTTGAGTCAACGAGGACTTCTTCAACGTGGGTGTAGTAAGCAACTAGTGGGCAGCAATGCAGGAGGACTTTCTAGCAGCAATAGAGCTCTTGCTAACTTTCTTCATAAGTTCCTAGGTTTTAGGCTTATGAACAACCACATTACTCTTCTTTATGCTTTACCACCAAGACCAAGCCCAGGTTAGAGGACAAGACAAGACTAGGGTTCATATCCAGACCTTTTAAAGAAGAGGGTTTTTCAGTGGCAGACCCCAGAATAGACTTCAAACGATCCTCTTTACTCCTTTCCAATAGGGTTATGGCTTTTCTCATAAGCATGAAGACCAGCAGTAGTAGTTGGAGAATTGTTGAGGCAATAATACTAATGGCAAAATATCAACCCCTAGTATAGTAACAGGCTTCCTTAGTTACACCTCACGTTTCAACAGAACTTTCAACCAAAGAGAAAACATAATAATGAAAACTTTGACTGCAAACTATGTTGAAGGTAGGCACAAGAAAGGGACATGGTAGTTGTGAAATACTTGTATAAATACAAGCTAATGTCACTCCAAGAGGGTAGGGAGGTCCTCTCTTTAAAGCTATTCTAATATTTGGTGAGTTGTTCTTTTCTGATCAACAATAAGGTGATATAAACTTTAATCAACAGTTCCACAGAGTTTCTTGACAGGGGACATAGGGATGGGTTTCAAGGATGGGGAACCAAGGGCCACAATTTGGGGATGATGAGAGGATGGCAGTGGGGTGGCAATAGGGCATCAGTGCAGGAGCCAATGCTAGCATGGTAAGTGAATAATTAATCTATTATATTCACTATCTCAGTAATAAGTTTTAAAGTCATTTCTATTGTGGTAGTCATTGAACCTTATAAGTTTGTTTGTCTTTGTTAATATAGGTTCACCATTTTGAAAAGGAAGCAATAGAGGATGACTTGAAGTATGCTCTCCTACATGGTTCACAAGGCCTTCGACAATATATGATTGATCAAGGTGACAAATTAATCAATAGTGATCAATTTGATGTATGTAATTAATATATTTTATGACATGGATTGATTTAATTGGATAAATTATGTTTTAATAGTAAAAATGTGTTGTGTATAGGAAGCCCAAAAGTCAAACTCGTCAACTCAAGCATCTGGTAGTGAGCATGAAGATGAGATGCATTCACACGATGCAATAAATGTTCCTGAAACTCAGAAGTCAACCATCATTGCATCTCAACATATGGGAGAGAAGAATAATGACGAAGATGTTCAATGCAATGAGCAATCTGAAATGACAATTCGTCTAGTGCCTCGTAGAAAGAGAACAAAAAGGAAACCGATGGATACACATATTTCATAGAAGATAACATAAAAATAGATTAAATTTTATATGACTTTTACTTATAAAAATAATGTGTGCATTATTTCTAGGCTTTGTTTCTACTAGTGTTATTTGTGCACATTGTGCTACATTGTGATCTTGGAGTTGCCAAAAACTTTAATAAATATCATCCAGTAGTTAATAGTGTCTTTGCACTATTTTCATATAACATATCCAATTCGGTTATTTTATACACATTTTTTCATTAAATTGTTGAGGTTAACGCATAAGATCAAGAGATCAAGGTAATATTGTTATTCTTTTCTATTATTCTTTTGGGTTATTATGTAGTGTTGGGTACCACTTGCAGTTTTCAGTATAGGAGGTAAGTTGACATTATCTCTGCCATCATCCTCTTCCAAGTAGATATGGTTTCTTCTTCTCTTCCATCCTCTCATTCATTGTTTGATCTCAAATGGATGAACTCTGACTTGTATTTACTGCAGGTCTTCCTGTGAGATGATGGGTAAAATGCAAATGGGTTACGTGAATTAGGCAGCATATTCAGATTGATACAGACCCCAACAAACCATTTTAGGCAGTTATATGTTATTATAGATTTGTTAACTGTGATCTATATGAGTTATTTATGAAGTTTTTGGAAGTCATAGTTAAGTACATTGGTATTGGGAATGATTCTGAAAGCTGATTTTTAAGGACATGAAATCTGCACTTTCCAATTACAAATTTTGAAAGAACTTTATAAGGTTTGCTCGTATTGTATTCGTTTCTTACAATACGTAGCTATCTAAATTGGATTTCATGTTGTATTGCAGTTGCTGATTATATATTTTCACAACAGATCTATATTTGTTGACTTTATTTCTTAATTCGAGTTTTGTTATTCTTCTTGGTTCCAATACTGATAATCTTAGTTGCCAATGTTCAGTATTTATGACTGTACTTTATTTTCTATCATCAAATACTAGTTGAGTATAATTCGTGCATTACTTCCAAGGGTGTTTTAAAATTTGTATGATGTCTTAGTCAGAATATCCATATGTATGTTTGGCTTATAGGGAGAAGCAATATCAGATGCTGATGGATGACTGCATTGGTCTTTGAATATCAGCACAAAAACTGGCTGCTTGTGATGCAGTAGGTAGGGTAAAAGCTATTCAAAACACAATAAGAGTTATAAATTTAAGAGGTTTAGGCACTCTAGCAATTTAAGAGGTTTAGGCACTCTAGCCTATCGACCATGCCAATACTTCAAGGATCTGGTTTGTTTAGGCCTGTCACAATATACCTAGATGTTGATTTGGTTTCATAGACACCCAAGTAACTTGGATACAGGGGCCTTTAAGACTCTATCACGATGCCATAATCCTATTTCACAAAGCTTTCTCAGATTAAACTCAGAAAAACCCAATATTCTGTGTGCTGCATACTTAGAATGTCAATGATTTAGTCTCCTCTCAATGTACTTGGCAACCTAAGGTCATCCATGAACACCCTTTCCCAAAGTATGATAACATAACAAAAACCTTCTTATGACTGTTTTGAACCAATGTTTCTATCTAAGACCAATGCTCTGTTTTGGCTGTATAAAAATGATTAAGTTAACAAGGAAGTATAAACCAATGATATCCTATTGACTCCAATTCTGGACTCCGAACCCGATTTGACTTAGGACTTCCTCAATGCCCGATCTTCACACAATCCAATCCTGCATTCAATATGTAAATGCGTTTCAAACATAGACTCCACTTCACATTCGGCAGATCATCCTCTGTTACTTCCTGGCACCTGACTTCCAATGGTTCTTCCCACTTTCCCAACTGTGATCACATTATCTCCTGTCTCTGCATATGTTAATAACGTATATTTCAATTTTTTCCAAAGTAATGTATTACACATACGCTTACATGGGTTTGAATGATCCATTAACCATTATCATAAATCATTTAAGATTTGGTTAAGAAATTATAACAATTCATTACCATCCGAGGTGCCTTACAAAATGCTTTAACACAAAAAGTTGTGGCATAGAAGGGTTAAATGCATTCCCTTATGAATGAGCATGCCCATTTTCTGAACTTAAAACTTTATGATGTCATAAAATGAATATCCTATCTAAAAAATTGTATTGCCTTCTATTGACCTCCATGACATTATTTTCTACAAGAGTTTTTTCTTCCTTCATATTGGACAGGTTATTTTTCAGCATCTTTGCAAACGACTATAAACTACTCTTCTCAATATTGTACACATACAAAATGCAAAACTATTTTTTCAAGTTTTCATTTATTCTATTGAAACCCTTACTTAATGGCTCAGATTCTCTATCAGGTCCTTTCACACAAAAAAATGGAGAAGGAAAAATTAAATATTTCTAAATATACAATTAATATATCAGCTCACATTTTAAAGGTCAGTTGTCTCACACAATAATTAGAATTCAGTATTACTACTTCCAGGTTGCTGGTTAGTTATAACAGAACTGCCAGTTTGTCGAATCTCCCACCTTCGACGTAAGAGAACTATCAGTGCTGTCACAGACATTTAGTCTGACTACTTCCTTTACACCCTGCATCCATCCACGTAGAGGGTAGTTTGGTTTTTTATTAACTCCAGGGGCAAAAAACTAAACAAATTTGCAACCTGGTTGCTGTGAATCTTGACAGCTGAGCTAGAGATCCTTTGCTCCAACCTTGAGCTTCTCAAGACTATTTTCCCCACACAGGATTTGCTGATCAGATTAATTAGTAATAGCCACCATGTTTACAACAGGAGCTTGCAGGAAATCTTGAAAACCTCGGTTGCCTTTTGGGATGATTTTGGATTCCATGGAACAGAGCTCACCATGTCTTTGTTGATAAATCCCTGGGTTATGATGCGTACTTCTCTCTCACCTGGGCAACTTGATCTTATATTCCCATTTATTGAAATATAATGTGATTAGTGTGATGCAGAGGCAAGGAAACAGGTTCAGGCTGCCATAGGGAGAATGGGAGGCCAATACAGTCCTGATCTGCATCCTCGATGCACTCATCTTGTTGTTCAGATATCATCTTTCTGCTTGCATGTTTCCTTACAAATAATATGAGTCGAATCAATTCTATTGCATACCTTTTCCATTTTCTTTCATAAAGTCCTAATTTTTTTCATTAAGTCCTTTATTGTAGCTCTTTAACATATTTAACAGCTTCAGCGGACGTAAATTTGAGCATGCATTGAAGCATGGATTGAAATGAGGCCTTTTTATTGTTACATTGGCTTGGTCTGTTAATTGTGTCAAAACCAATGGTACACATACATATTTTCCCAACTTCTTCAAGCTTTCTTTGGTAGCATTATAACTGGCGTACCATTTTGGCCTGTAAATGTGCTCCCATATTTTCCTACATCAAAGCACTGATTCCTTGAACCAAAAACCATGGATAAAGATGGACTCTTCTTATTTTGTTAATATTGGTTATATGACACACTTGACTTGCTTTCAAAATGAATAATTGACAGATCAGACTTCAGTTTTAAATGAACGTTTTGTTGTGCTATTAAACTTGGTACATGGTAATACCTTACAAGATTTCTCATAGCAGCCTTTTATCAATTATTTTTTAGACTTGGGTTTAAATGACATTCGCTGTGTTATCAAATGGTACATGGTCAATAACGTACAAGATTTCTCATAGCAAAATTACTCAGTTATTGTTTGCATTTAACTGCTTTTACATTATTGGTGGCAAACATTTTGACTGATACAAATAATGCACTGCAACGATATGTTCATTCATTAATGGTTTGACTTGTCTTTCAATCTTCTTGCAGCTAGGCTGGACGAATCAGCTTACAGTGTGAATAGCATTGTACATCCTGGATTGCCTCTAGAGGAATTTTCCCGACTTGTCGCAATCACCAATGCAGAGCACTCTTGTTTGCCTCTCATTAGCCATGCGGATAGTAAGTCACTAAGAAAGGCTGTGCAACCATTTTCTCAATCTTCCAGCAAAAATATCTCTAAAAATGCAGGATCTGTACTCTCTGGATACTGTTTGTATATTGACATGGACGTGCCATGTGAACTGCATAAAAAGGTAAATCATAAAATGCTTTATTGCTTTCTAAGCCTATTGCAGGTTCATTAAGGAGTGTGCTTTCTTTTTGCATCATTGTTTTGGATAAGCACAATGTTTTGTCAAGATAACTAACAGAATACAAAAAGAACAGGAATACTGGATTGGTTCAATAAGTAATTTTTTTCTCATCTTAATGATGTATCATAGAAAATTTAAAGAAAAGGAAATAATTTTTATGCTGTTGATGATTTAAAATAAGTCAATGGGAGAATACATCTGTTTAGAAAAAACAAATTCTACAAAGAGAAAATCCTAGAGTGTCCTACAAAAGAGATCAACACAAAAAATTTACAATTGTGATCACAAATATGTGGACAAGAAACCAATACTAATAGCCAAGTAGTGGGATATGAGAGCCTCAAAGATCATAAGCTGAAGAGTATTGGAGAGATAGGGTTCAATATTCACTGAGTATCTCTATTCATGCCTTAAAAGGGGAGCCATTATATCACTGTGAATAGACTAATACAAATCTGATAGCTCTCATGGGCAGTGCTTAAGGCAAGACGGTTGAGTTGGGGGTTTCTAAGTGGAAGGAAGAAACTTCATTCAAAATCACAACTCGCATCCAAAGCTGACAGAACTCTTGTAGTAGTAAAGAAGCTTGGAGAGAATTAGATATATGTTGGTGAGAAGAATCCTAACTGCAATGTTGGGATAAATAAAAACCGCATTGTCAAGATGGAATATGTTGGGCTATAAGTTCCAAGAAATGTTGTCTTGTAGTTTTATTTGCATATATGTGAATCAGAAGTATGCAAAAGCCACTTAGAGCTCCTAGTTTCCTAAATGGGCTAGAAGGAAGCCATCAGCCTGATGGCCCTAGGTTCCTCAGAGACCCCTCGTGGGGATCTATATTGAAGCTTGATGGTCTCTTGTATAGAGCATGATTGAAATTTTGATGCAAAAGACAAACACATTGTTATTTCTTGGAGCTCCTCATTGAATCTTGTGACTACTAAAATTATTATTCATAGTTGTAGGTTCCTTGTAGACTATAAAGGAGATATAGTTTGCCCACTATTTCATCCTAAACATTATTTTGTATAAATTTCGCTAGATTATATGATATTTTTTCTGTTCTCTTAAATGCGTCATCTATTTTGAATGCTTCATATTGGTATTTCTGTATAGGCTTATTTGTCAATGTCTTGTGAAACATGCATGTTTAGGTAGCCGAGGCAGCACAAAGAGAAGGTGCAACATGTGTAGATCGTTGGTTTATTGGATGCAATGCAACACATGTAGTATGTGAGGGTCCATCATTTCAAAGATATGTAGGCTAAACTTCAAACCTAGTAACGGTAATTGATATTTCAATTCTTGTGTCTTTTAACATTTGAAACTAAATTTATTGCAAGATTGTGCTATTGGAATTTGAAGCTGTTTTCCTGCGATCCTATGTAGGATGTTGATGTCATTTTGTATTGAATATATGATTCAGCCATTATGGGTATTGACGACAACGAAGGAGAGATTTGTCCAGCGACTTGTCCATTTTTCTCTCTGTAAGCCCCTGCAATGGCATTTATCACAGAGAGGCCCACACCGGTTAAGGTAACAACACAGGCTCCCACTCTTCTATACATATTTTCTTTGTTGATGAATTTTGTATATATGAGCATCATCATTTGATTAGTTCTCTTATATCCTTACATTTCTTTTCTCTTTCAGGCTACTGGAAAACCTTGAAGAATATGAGATGCTTCTTGTTTGGCTAAATGTTTCTATCCTTCAGCTACAAAAGACACCAAGAAAATTGAGATGCTTCTTGTTTTTTCATAACCATTGTTGGGCAATTGCACCCAGATGTGGGCATTCTAGACGTGGCATGTTGAGAGCATTACAAGTCTTCGTAAGAATATATATTTAAATCAAACATCTTTTGTACTACACCATTAGACTTGGTGGACATGTGGACAAGTGTAGTATTAAGCTGTTAGGGTCAGTTTAAGTACTTCATTATGAGGTTATAGAATATAAGAAAATCAATGTTATTATTCAGTGATGGCTATGGCATTTCCACGATATACTTTATTGGTTGTAGTGGACAAACTCCCACATCATTTGTAACAAACGAAGTATTGGAAATAAAATAATTAAATATATTTTTTCTGGCCAAGTTTGTTGTTTATGCTACATTATTGAATGTTTTGTAAGAAACAAAATATTGCAAATAATTATAGTGAATATATTGTATTATTGTGTTCACACATTAGATGTTAAAAATCATAGGAATATAATAATATTAATTTAAATTATTATTATTATTTTTTTAATAACATTGAAATAGATAGACAACAGTTGAACAATAGTTGAATTTAAACATGTATTGTCTCAACGATTGGGATTAAAGAGTATTGTCTCCAAAGAGACAAATGTGAAATTGTCTCTAAAGAGACAAAATGACTTTTGTTTCATATTGTCTTATAGAGACAATATTTTAAGACATTTTTAAAGACACTTGGTTAAAGACAATATTTGAGATGATAAACAACTTTTTTACTGTCTCATATTAAGACAATTGATTAAGGATTTGTCTCAAAAAATGTCTTTAAACCCCTCTCCATGTAGTAGTGTCAAGAAGATTAATGGAAAGCTTCAACCTTGGACTAAATGAATGCATGAAACCTCCTATAATATCAGCCTCTATGTGATCTCTGCACATACAATAGAAATAAATGCAATAAATTACTGAGAACAACACATTTTGCATGTATTGGATTGTGTAGTGATGAGAACATGATTTCTACTAGAGGTAGAGGAAGAAATAGGGGAGATATTTAGCTCAAGATACCCACCCATTGAAGTAAAATGCTTCTTTAGACTATGCTTGTCAATCCTAGCATAGTTATGAAGATGATGAGAGGAAACTCCAAGGCCTTAGTCATATCCTGCAAATTTAAGCAATAATAAGCAACCATCAGGCAGAAAATACATTGACAATCAGGAAAAAGCCTAAAAACACACAAAATGAAACTATAATTGTTTATGAATTGAATTGGGGGTGTGGGGTGCCCCAGGCTTCTGCTGTAGTGCAATACAGAAGTGATGCTTGAAGAATCTGATAGAATCTATTAACGAGTGTCAATGATGGAATAGTGCAAGAGGAATTACAAAGCCTTTGAAGCCAATGGGTTTCAAATACTTCAAAAACTGAATCATGGTGTTGGCATGCAATCGAATATATGGATTCATAAAAAAAGTCAAAAGACTCCCGACTAAAATCAAGGATTCTGCATTATATGTCAAGATTGGCAATGGGCTTTGCGTATCTACATTGGTTACTACATTAATCTTCTTGCTTGTAAGCCATATCCATACTATAGACAGATATAGGATCGTGCATTATATGTCAGGATTGGCGATGGGCTCTGTGTATCTACATTGGTTACTGCATTAGTCTTCTTGCCTGTAATCCATATTCATACTATAGATAGATATAGGATCGTGCATTATATTTCAAGATTGGTGATGGGCTTTGCGTATCTACGTTGGTTACTACATTAGTCTTCTTGCCTGTAAGCCATATTCATACTATAGATAGATATAGGATTGTGCATTTTATGTCAAGATTGGCGATGGGCTTTGTGTATCTACATTGGTTACTGCATTAGTCTTCTTGCCTATAAGCCATATTCATACTATAAACAGATATAGGACCGTGCATTATATGTCAAGATTGGCAATGGGCTTTGCATATCTACATTGGTTACTGCATTAGTCTTCTTGCCTGTAAATTCACACAAGTTGTGAAATGGGTGCTCACATTTGAATACTAATGGGGATAAAAATATGCATATCTATGTTGGTTACTGCATTAGTCTTCTTGCCTATAAGCCATATTCATACTATAGACAGATATAGGATCGTGAATTATATGTCAAGATTGGCGACGGGCTTTTCGTATCTGTGTTGGTTACTGCATTAGTCTTCTTGCTTGTAAGCCATATTCATACTATAGACATATAGGATCGTGCATTATATGTCAAGATTGGCGATGGGCTTTGCATATCTACGTTGGTTACTGCATTAGTCTTCTTGCCTGTAAATTCACACAAGTTGTGAATTGGGTGCTCACATATGAATACTGATGGGGATAAAAATTTCCCATCGCCAGGAGGGATTGGGTTGTATGCTTTATTCTTTCGATTGAGAGGTAGTTGGATATCTTGTAAAGTCCACATTATACTTGAGGACATAAAAGTTGGAGAAGCGATACAAATTTGGTAGGTTCAACAAATTTTTTGATTAGTGGTCAATGTAGTATAGAGGCCCGAGTTAAGATGTAGAACTAGATTGAAGTGCCATTAGGGCCGAGGATGACTTCATATGGCAGAGGAAAGCATTGATGATGTTGATTCTAGTGCATCAACAAATTTCAAGACTAAAGACAACATGATGATGAAGACATATGGCGACGAGTGTCAATGATGGAATAGTGCATGTGGAATTACAAAGCCTTTGAAACCCATGGGTTTCAAATACTTCAAAAACTGAATCATGGTGTCAGTATGCAATCAAATATATGGATTCATTAAAAAAGTCAAAAGACTCCCGACTGAAATCAAGGATCATGCATTATATTTTAAGATTGGTGATGGGCTTTGTGTATCTATGTTGGTTACTGCATTAGTCTTCTTGCCTATAAGCCATATTCAAAATATGAGGTGTGGTATTAATAGCTTTAGCCCATAGAAACAAAGGAAGATTCCTAGATTGTAGCATACAATGTTTCCACTAAAGTCCTATTCTTTATTTCAGAGATGCCATTTTTTTGAGGAGTATATCTAATAGTCATCTCTCTTTTGATCCCATGATTCTTACAAAATAATTTGAACCTATTGTTTATATCATAGTAACGTGAATCGGAATCGGCACAGCCGAATCGAATCGTGAATCAGGGGTGAATCATCGGTGAATCGGCGACGAATCAACAAATTTGAAAAAACCCTTTAAATGTAAAGATTTTAACAATTTAAGACTTATTTCATGCACCCTTTATTGAATATAACTTAAAAACACTATAACATCATCAAATAGAATCTAACATACATAAACATGAAACATAAAATCCATCACATACGTAACTATGTTATCATTATGTACTAAAATGCAAATTGTATGCTAGCTGAAGTAAATAAAAATCAAATGATCATGATGATTCAAATCATAGAATCAGTAAGATGAAATCATGAAGATCTATAAGACATCAAACCATAAATGTATGTATAAATCTAAGATGAAGATCCATGAAAGTTTGAAACATATGTCTATCAGTGATTCAGTATCACTATCAATATCTATACAGTGTAAACAAAATATAAAAACAAGGCTCCAGCTCAAGCCTCATCATCTTCATCATCATCCTCTAGCTCTGCTGCAGCCTCAACTTCAGCCTCTGAGTATCCAGTTTGCCTATGAGAAAGCCGTGTAAGGTAGGTCCTAGAGGACCGCCGAGCCATGTCCCCTGCATGGGCAATGGGCTCACGAATAATGTCGCTAGGGCCTGCATCTGTGCATGTGCGTCTACCAATGCTTGAACGTGCTCTAGTTGCCTCCTCTGCCCTGGCCACAGCCTCAGCCTCTACATCCACTTAGTCAACCCATGCGTGGTCTTCCTCAGTGAAGACTGGGTCCATGATCTCTATGATCCACTTTGATTCTGGATCAATCTCCTCCAAAATGATCGGAGAGGAGTCAGTGCCCAAAATTTGTCTGATCCTAAGATGAAGGTTGTAATGAACAAAGACAAGATCATTCAACCTCTACACTGTCAACCTGTTTCTCTTCTTCGAGTGGATGTACTCGAACATGGACCAACTGCGCTCACATTTAGAAGCACTGCTCGATTGACTCAGAATGCGGATGACAATTTTTTGAAGGTTTAGGGTTGTGGCCCCAAACATTTTCCACCATCTATCTGAAATAAGGAAAAAAAAAAAACAATTAGTCTCATTTACAAATTACAACTCTAAAATTAATGCATTATATAATCAACTTTAAGTTTAGAATCTAGATTCATGAACATTGAATATATTATTTAATTTTTACCTGGTTGTAGTGTTGTCTGAGCATTTATGACCATCCTTCTAGAGAAAAGTGGCCCCTCCTTATTGTTGAACTGGTCTAGCTCAACAATCGCAGCAACACTATTCTCATCGCTACTCAATCTCTGAATCACTGTGTATAAGCCAGTGAGAACCTCCGCATCTGCCTTGAACTCAGGACGGAAACTAAATGCCGGATTTAGATAGTAAGCTGCTGCGTGGATGGGTCGATGGAGCTGATTCTGCCATCTCCTATTGATGATGTCCCAAATAGGGCCATACCTCTCCTGCACTCTTGCATATTGGGCTCTAATGGCCTCCTTGGCCCTATCCATGCCCTCATAAATGTAGCCCATAGAGGGTTTCTCCCCATCAGCAGTTCGTAGCAAAGCTACAAGGGGCTCAGTGACCTACATATAAAGTAAAACGAAAAATTTGAGTCAAAACTTAAATATAAAATAATATTACTTTAAGTAAAAGAAAAATACTAAATGTTAAATTGCAATAAATTTACTTTAAGGATTTCTCTAGCAGGTTTCCAAAAACCATCCTCATCAAATATGCAATACGCCACATCTAACCCTACAGTGGTTGTAGCATAGGAAGAGCAAATTCACTCCTGCCCAACAAACATGCTCCTCAATCCATCCCTTGATGTCAACAAGGACTGCAAGGTGATGAAATTCGAGGCAAACCTCGTGATACCTGGGCAAGCTAACTCCTTGCCTTCTATGTACTTCCTCATTGTGCTAAGGACAAATGCATGATTATAAATGAATTTGCATATGTTTTTTGCCTTTTCCACACGACTTGAAAAACTCAAGTTTGTCAATTTCCTTCAATATGAGGTCAATGCAATGTGCCACACAAGGGGACCAAAATATGGTGGGGTGCCTCTCCATCAAAAGTTTACCTACAACAATTTTAAGTCAACTAGAAACTCAAATTTCAAAATTCAAATAAATTTATTTTCAAAACTTGAAAAGTTGAAAGTTTTCCTGCTGCAACATAATTTGCTACATTATCCGTCACCATTTGGATCACATTTTGTTCCCCCACCTCTGCTATAACTTCCTCAATAGCCTCACATAAATATGTGGCATTTTTCACATGTGCAGAAGCATCAATGGATTTTATGAACATGGTATATCCTACAAGTAACAAAGCAATGAATTATAATATTAAATGGATCATTAACGAATTAGCATTCAACAAATCAAAATTTACAATTATGTATGTAGGAAAGAAGAATGATCAATCACCTCCACAGGATACAAGAAAATTGAGGAGTGTTCTATTCCTCCTATCGGTCGAACCATCAGTCATGATGGTGCAACCCTTTGCAATCCATTCCTTTTAGTTCTCCTTGAGGTCAACCCTCATGTCCTCTACCATCTCATCCAGGAGGTATCTGCTCAACTCAGCCTCAGTTGGGGCTTTAAACCCCGGACCACAAATAGCAACCGCATCTATCATATTCTGCGAATAAGGAGCCCTGTCACAAATAAAAGTTTAAATGTCAAAGACTCAAATTATAAAACAAGTAAGATATAATTAAAGTTTTACTTTTACTTTTAATTTTAACCTTAAAGAAAACAAAGAAAAAAGAATCAATTACCTGGCTGTAATAAATGGAATGTTGCAAAAGTACCAAAATTTGCATATCTCCTTTCTGGCAGCATCGTGAATCTCCTTGTTCAAACCCATGCCCTCAAGTGTGGGTTGGGAACCAAGAGTAGTGCGGGGCACAAAGTAACTATCCATTCTATTTTTCTGCACTCTAGGCTGCAATAGGTTGGTGTGGGACTCTGTCTCAGTATGTGACCGACTAGCACTAGCACTAGCACTAGCACTAGTAGGCCAAGGAGGGCATGGATAGGGCCAAGGAGGCCATCAGAGCCTAATATGCAGGAGTGTAGGAGAGGTATGGCCCTATTTGGGACATCATCGATAGGGGATGGCAGAATCAGCTCCATCGACCCATGCACACAGCAGCTTACTATCTGAATCCGGCATTTCATTTCCATCCTGAGTTGAAGGCAGATGCGAAGGCTCTCACTGGCTTATACACAGTGATTCAGAGATTGAGTAGCGATGAAAATAGCGCTGCTGCAATTGTTGAGCTAGACCAGTTCAACAATAAGGAGGGGCCACTTTTCTCTGGTAGGATGGCCATAAATGCTCAGACAACACTACAGCCAGGTAAAAATTAAATAATATATTCAATGTTCATGAATTTAGATTCTAAACTTAAAGTTGATTATATAATGCATTAATTTTAGAGTTGTAATTTGTAAATGAGACTAATTGTTTTTGTTTTTTCCTTATTTCAGATAGATGGTGGCAAATGTTTTGGGCCACAACCCCAAACCTTCAAAAAATTGCCATCCGCATTCTAAGTCAGTTGAGCAGCGCTTCTGGATGTGAGCGCAGTTGGTCCATATTCGAGCACATCCACTCGAAGAGGAGAAACAGGTTGACAGTGTAGAGGTTGAATGATCTTGTCTTTGTTCATTACAACCTTCGTCTTAGGATCACATAGATTTTGGGCGCTGACTCCTCTCTGATCATTCTGGAGGAGATTGATCCAGAATCAGAGTGGATCACAGAGACCGTGGACCCAGTCTTCACTGAGGAAGACCGCACGTGAGTTGACCAGGTGGATGTAGAGGCTAAGGCTATGGCCAGGGCAGAGGAGGCAGCTAGAGCACGTTCAAGCATTGGTAGACGCACACGCACACACACAGACGTAGGCCCTAGCGACATTATTCGTGAGCCCATTGCCCATGCAAAGGACATGGCTCGACGGTCCTCTAGGACCTACCTTACACGCCTTTCTCATAGGCAAACTGGATACTCAGAGGCTGAGGTTGAGGCTGCAGCAGAGCTAGAGGATGATGATGAGGATGATGAGGCTTGAGCTGGAGCTTTGTTTTTATATTTTGTTTACATTGTACAGATATTGATAGTGATACTGAATCACTGATAGACATATGTTTCAAACTTTCATGGATCTTCATCTTAGATTTATACATACATTTATGATTTGATGTCTTATAGATCTTCATGATTTCATCTTACTGATTCTATGATTTGAATCATTATGATCATTTGATTTTTATTTACTTCAGCTAGCATACAATTTACATTTTAGTACATAATGATAACATAGTTATGTATGTGATGGATTTTATGTTTCATGTTTATGTATGTTAGATTCTATTTGATGATGTTATAGTGTTTTTAAGTTATATTCAATAAAGAGTGCATGAAATAAGTCTTAAATTGTTAAAATCTTTACATTTAAAGGGTTTTTTCAAATTCGCCGATTCATCGCTGATTCACCGGCGATTCACCCCCGATTCACGATTCGATTCAGCCGTGCCAATTCCGATACGATTCCGATTCACATTACTATGATTCAGACTCTCCGAGTTCGTGCAATTTAGTCCTCCACTTTTTTATATCGGTGCAGTCCGAGAGAAGATTCCAATGTCTTCAGAGCAAAGTGGTAATCTTCCGTATTCTTTTTCAACTTGCTGAGCTACTTCTTGTTGGGGAAACATGGGACACTAAATTTCAGCATGTAGATAGAGTATACTTTGCAGATTCATATGAAAAAAATCGCCCAGAGGCAAATGAAATAGATTTAAAGCTCAAAAGTATAAGCAAATATTTGCGGGTGAGTTCTGGAAAGGAATTTATGTAGCTTGTGAACATTGTTTGTTGCTCTAATGCGATTCCTTGATCGGAAATTTTAGGCTTGATTCATAGAGCAGAAGTACATTTTCTAAGTTTAATTTGTTTCTTGATGCTGAATTTTTTAAACTAACTTTTAAAGTGAAATGCAGGAGCGGAAGCCATGGGAGGAGGAGAACATAATGAACATTGTGGAAGATAATCTGGTGGGAGATTTTGGACACAGCGTAAAAAGGCATAAACACAGAACAATTGCCAACACTCTTGCTCTGATAAAAGCTCTATGTGGTTAGGTAAAGCACCGAGCTTCTTACAAACTTCCATGCTTCTTGTTGTAACCAAGATTTTACATTGGGTATTACTGGCAATCGGTAGACCAAGGTTCGTAATGATGGTTTCTTCTCTGGTTGCTCTCCACAAATCGTCAAGAATGATGAGATATTCTTTTCCTTGTAGAACGACATGAATTAGCTCTCCCACTCGCTCCTCACTTACATCCTTCACTCTACCCTCTAAATCTTCCATATGTGAGGCTAAATCACACTGTGATTTACGAAGAGAATACCACTGTGAAATGGGGAACCAGATTGAAAGTCCATACCTTTCTTTGATCCTCTCAAAAACGTTTTGGAGGAGAAATGTCTTCCCTGCACCACCCATGCCACGACAATGACTGGAACAGTGGATTTTATCGAATAAAGAGATGAGGTGTTGAAGCTTGGGCTCAATGTTTATTTCTCTTGCACGCTGCACTGCTTAATGGCTGTTCAGAGTTAGGCCGCACTAAGTCACGGAAAAGCTTCAGCTGCTCTCCATCTTTCATTATTGATTTGATTCGCTTTCTCACTTGTTGAATACTTTTCCGCATTCTATGTAAAAAAGACCAATTCCACGTGGTGCCTCTTTCTTAATCAATTACAAATGAACGTATGAGATAAACAGATACTTGAGCATACTTCATATGGAAAGAAAATAAAACGTATCTCCAACAAGTGATACTAAAATCAACTAATTGTAGGAAGAAAACAAATTTACTAAAAAGTGTCCATTATCGAAAAAATTTCAACCTTAAATAGACAAACAGTAATTTGCACCAAGCCAACCAGCTTTTGATTTCCTTCTAAGGCTTTCAACGAAAAAAACATGTACCGGCTTCTTTCAAATCACTACTGTGTTTTGCATGGTTGATATTTTCTAGCTAATTACTTTTTTGAATTTTCGCAATTTATAGATATGAATATCATATGTTCAATATATTGTTGTTTTTCTTTCCTTCTATAATCTCTGCTCCGGTCATTGTCTAAGATGCATGTTAACTAAATGCACTGTTTCTCATTTCGTAGAGAGAAAGTCAAGGATAAGGTGTGGTTTTAATTATGTCAAGCGTTACTTATATAAAATGTACAACCGGCCTTGTGAAATGAGTGGTGAGTATTGATGGAGAAGTGTCTTTTGATGAATAGTGACCTTTTCTATTAATAAAATATACTCAGTTTACAATTCACAAAAAAAAGGTCAGGGGATACAAGATAACCCTGTAAAAGAGTTTACACGGTTGAAGCCAGACTAAAAACATGGTTGTAGTCAGAAGCAGAAACTATTTATAAAAAAAACATATAAGGCAACCTCAGGTTGCCAAAGCAGTGCCGACCGAGGGTGGTGGATCATCTTTGTCTTGAAAACCCCAATCATCTTTAGGATGGAGGGGCAAGTTGGGAATAGTCCAGTCATCATCAACAGCAATAGCAATAGTGGCAGCCTCCACATTTTTAACCTCTGGCTGTAGAGGAGAAATCGCCAGGTCCAGGCAAGGCCACTTCCTAGAGTGTGCACAATGAGAACCAGGGGGAGGAGCCGGAGACCAACCAATACCACCACGGGGTGGGGAAGCTGAGCGGTGCCTCCATCTGCCATCACCACCGCTGGGAGAGCGGCGATAGGAAACCTAGGAGCATGGGGTGTGCGAGTGGCAGCCAGAGGAGTAGTGCCGAGGATGGTGGCCGCAAGGCGTCAAGGTCTCCGCTGAGGCATTAGGACGAACTTTGGCGACAGTACAAGGAGCATTGCCCTAGTGATTGAGCAGCTCCTATAGGTGAGCAACTTCGAGTGCAACTTTATTAGTTTGCTCATGAATCTGCATAATTACATTATTACAAATGTATGCCTTAGTATACATAGCAATGTTCAAACCCAAAAAACTGTGTGTGAAAAGAACAACATTCCTATCTTTCCATAGAGAAAATAGGATCTCCAGCCTGAAGATATGCCAAATCTGGGTGAACTTTCGAGGAAATCTAGGAGAGTCACCCAGTAAAATCATATGCCAAGAGAAAGACTCAGGTCTGAATGGCTTGAAAAAATCATGAATCCAGTGCCAATAATTCTGAGCACACTTGCAAAACAAAAAAAAATGCAAGAAAGACTCTGGTTGTCCACAAAAGGGGCATCTAGGATTAGGAACCCCAATGTGTTTGAGCCGAGGCCCCAGGGGAAGACCTTGGAAGGCTAGACACCAAGCAAAATGTGCAATCTTGGGTTCAATTATAGCATTCCATATGGTGTCAAAGCATTTTCTCCATTAAGAAAGAGAAGATTGCAAATGCCATCTGTGGTTTAGCATATCCAACATGGAAAGATGAAGCAAAAGCCATATGTAACCCAAACTTGGCTTGTAATTAGAAAAAGGAGTGGCAGAATACCACCTCCAATCAAGCCACCAAGGGTGAACAGACTAAATCCCCACTTTATGAACTAAGTGAACAAGGATGGAAGAAAGTAGAAGGTCAAAAGTCTACTTGTCTGAATGGACAAGGCGATACTATACTTGCATATCTTTCCAGGTCTTGAAACTCATGGTGACCCGTAAAAAGAGGTCCTTAGGAGTTTTGATGCCATGTTTGAAAAAATGAGCATTGGCCCCTTGAGTCTTGGTGAGGGGAGTACCCTGAATGGAAAATAGGGGAGACCACCAAATGTTATGCTGATTCAAGGAGAGGCCATTGCGGAATTCATCTCCAACCCATCAAAGCCAGGGCTTAACAGCCTCCTAGGCTTTCCAGATGCTCTTGATGATGAAGAAGCCCTGAATGACCACATGGTCACGCATAATGAGAAGGGCTTGGAAACCAATCCCCTTCCAAGCAAGCATGTTGATAGGGAAGCCAGAAGAAATGCAGTGTCGAACCAAAATCTTCCAAGGTTCATCTCCTAAGATAGCCCTAATAATCCATTTTGCACATAGAGAAAGGTCTTGTCTTTGAGTGGAAAGCAAGCCAAGACCACTAGACTCTTTTGGGAGACAATAGAAATCCCAGGCCACTCTATGAAAGCCATGGTGATTAGAACCAGAGGCCTAAAGAAAATCCCTGAGCAATCTTTCTAGCTTCATATAAGAAGCTTTGGATGGAGCCCAGTAGGAGGAGTAATACACGAGTGGCCGCAAGAATCTTAGAGCAAATCGAGAATTTTCCTGTGAGGGAGAGCGGCTTTATGATCCAGTAGTCGAGCTTTTTGCTAATCTTAGCTAGCACAACATTCCAAAGTTCCATAAGCGACGCCTCGAACACAAAAGGTATGCCAAGAAAGATAAAGATTTCTCTGTGAGCAACCCATTTCCACTCAAACTGGCTGAGCCAAGGTGGAGCTAACAAAAATGACTAGCGAAAGCAGAAAATTTTATTCCATTGAATGGCAGAACCAAATGCTTGACAAAAGGTGTCCAGGCAACTTAAAGCATTATTGATGTTTTCTTCATCCTCTAAAAGAGTGAGAAAAGAATCATCAATAAAGTGTCCATTGACTAATTGGGAGGATGATTCAGGCAAGGAAATGCCACAAACCAATCCTGAGGATATAGAATGCACAAGTAAATATCCAAAACCTTCCATAGCAAGGACATAAAGCACAAGAGCTAGCGTACAACCTTGTCTGATGGAACAACAAATTTCAGAAGCCTTAAATTGTGAATTGTTGATGGTAATGCAAGCATTAGCATCCCCAAAGAGCATCTCCACATACTAGAGGAAGATGAGGCTAAAACCCAGAGCCTAGAGCATAGCCAAGATGAAGGGCCATTCAATGCATTCATAGGCTTTAGCAAAATCTATCTTTAAAAAGATGGCCTTCTGATTGGACTTGCAAGCCCATTCCATTCCCTCCCAGAAAAAAATGATGTTGTCAAAAATATATCTAGACTTGATGAATCCAGTTTGCTTTGGTCACACAATTAAGGGCAACATGTGCCTGATTTTGAGAGAGAGTGCCTTAGCAATGATCTTATATGACACATTCAAAAGGGAAATGGGTCTCCAATTACATATGTCCTCTGGATCACCAGCTTCAGGTATGAATTTGATATTTCCTTTGTTTATAATGGCTCCTAAGCTTTTAGAGTGATAGGCTTCAAGATAAACTTTGTGCAGATCAAGACCTATATGCTCCTAGAGGTGTTTGTAGAATTCATAAGGAAACCCATCACACCCAGGGGACTTGTCATCTGCCATGGAGCATACCACCTCTTTAAGGTCTCAGAGTGAAAGAAGTTGCTCACAGAAAGTGCATTGCTCAGAAGCTAGATGGTTTGGAGTAATAGAAATACACTTTCTAAGAGCTTCCTCTTGAGCAACTGAATTTTCGTGTGAAGCAAACACATTCTCATAGTGATGAACAAATGCTTGCAGGATGGCAGAGAGACTAGATAGAATAGCATTTCCTTGTTTGATTTTTTTAATCCTTACATTGGTATGACGGGCATGAAGAGCCTGAAAAAACTCCTTCAAGGCTTTGTTGCCAACCTCTAACCAGTGGAGACGGACTTTGATTTGGGATCCTTGTGCAACATAATTATTAGAAATTTGTTTATCGTGGTGAAGCTTGGCAAGCTCAATTTGTAAGTCCACATCAATGGGATTGAGGGTGACGGCCTCAGAGGCTTTTTTGAGGGCAAGTGTGCTGGCTTTATATGACCATTTATGGAACATAGCCAATTTTTGCCTATAAATGCGCAGAAATCGAACAATTCTGGTAGTGGCATCATTCCACCATTGAATCCATCCCCTTTGAGAATGCTGACATGGTTGCAAGTTCCAAAAATGTAGGATGTGCGAAATGGTGGAAGCATACATCAACATAGACGTGTTGAGGAAGAACTAAGACTTGGCCACCTTTGGGATAGCTATTTTCCAAGAAATGACAAAATAAATGGGGTACTGGTCAGATAACGTCACATCTGGCAGCGGAATGACAAACAATTCTCGATCCTCAGAAAAAGAGAAAAAAGATTGCACAGTGATCATAGCACGATCAAGACATTTTAATATGCCATCAGAGCCGGCTCAAAAGTTGGACCAAGTGCGCCAAACCCCACTATCCTGGCAGCAGCTGGTATTAGGGTCAAAAAGGCCCAATTTATTGCACATGTAATACTAGGCTTGTCTTTCCCCAATTGACCAGCGAAAGGGTAGAATGTCATCTTTGTCAGAGGCCACTTCAACTACATTAAAGTCCCCACACATAATCCAAGTAGCTGGAGGCAAGTTGTTAGCTAGCCTGCCCCACATCTGAGATCTTTCCACAACATCATTGGAAGCATAAACATTAATGACTCCAAAAGAATGATTGGTAATGGAAAGAAAAAGCCAAATAATTCTATGCATGGGGTCAGAACTATGCAAAATAATAGCAGAATGAAGGCGAGGTGATAGAAGAGTAACTACACCACCTCAGCCAGCTTTGTGCTAGGAAGAAAACATCACGCTATCCTGCCAAATTATGCGGCATGCTAAAGAAAGCATGAAACTAAAAATTTTAGCTTCTTGCAGACAGAGAAAATCTAAATTACCAAGTCTATGACGGATATCCTGAACATAGTACTTTCTGGGGAGGTTTGTGAGACCTTGAACATTCCATGATAGGAAGTTCATAAGAACTCTTCCATATCATCTTTGTCCTCAAGAGAGGAGTAGCTATTCTACAAGAAGGTAGAAAAATGGTTGAAGTTAGATAGAAAACCCTTTGGACTTACAACTTGACATTTCACCTCTAGTATCTTTGCACATCTAGGAGGACTAGGAGAATGCCACGTCACTGGTGGTGCTATGGAAGAAGTAGCAAGAGGATTTCACACCCCAGCCATGGCAGATGCCCTAGTGGCTACCTTAATCTAATGCGAGCCAGCAAGGTTTGAAACCTATGAAACTCCTGAAGCAGTTCCTTTGTCTACCACTTGCATCCCTATGTTGGCCGGAATCGATGCTCCTGCACGGATAGGAGGAACTGCAATGATTGCAACATAGGATTGCTTGGAGGGCAAGAGATTTGAGGGAGCCTTGCCCTTACGCCCAACAAAAACCCATTCTTCTTTTTTTTCTTTGGCCTGTTTGACAGGCGCCTCTTTAGGCACAGGCTTGACCCTAGGCATAGCCAGAGGGTAGTCCTTGATCTTGTGTTCCACAAACTAGCACCTATAATAGGTGTTGGGGAGGTTCAAGTAAAGCACCTTCTGAGAGAAGGTTTTAGTCCCAATCTGAATTTCCATAGAATCCTTGAGATCCTTGGAAAGATCCACCTCTACGCAAATGTGTCATTGCGGGCTTGCATTGAAAAATTTCTCAGGCTCCTTGGTGACAACTTTACCAAGGGCTTTGGCAATTGACTCAATGAAAGGCCAGCAAGGCAAGGGTAAACTTGGGAACTTGACCCACAAAGGAACCCTAAGCTTTTTATCATCCGAGACTGTGAAATCTCGTGACCATTTTTGAAAAACAAGCAAAGAAGAATGCATAGACCATGGTCCGTTGTTAAAGACTGCATCTTCCTGTGAGGGGTTAGCGAAGCGAAATAAAAAAAAACCTTTGGTAAGGTTTTGCACAGCATTAAGGGGGACTCCATGAGGAGTCTAGCTCTTGTTAACCCATTCTTGGAGCATAGCTTTAGGAGGAGTCCTATCCACAAAATAACCTTTCAAGGTGTGTTTTTCGAACCAATCACATGTAGCATCAAATTCTCGCAAAGGAAGGATAATGTCAGGATTACCTCATGAAAAACCTTCAGGACAAAATTGCGCAGCCATTTGTTCTGTGGAGGTGTCATGGCAGACTAAAGCAACAATGTGAACACTAGAAACGATTAGTTCACCACTAGCCAAAGCCATTATATCCTAGCCTAAAAAACTCCCGTAGTAAATGCAGTGTGACAAGTGGAGCTAACAGAGGGAAATTTCAGACGAAAAGTTGTACACAAAAAACTAAAAGATCGCATGAAGCAAGAAACCCTCATTTAGCGTCTTTTGCTCATTCATTGCTTCTTGTTTTTAGTATATGTGATTCTTGCCTCTTGCATTGTTTTCTACCAACTATTTTATATTTTATTGTGAAACATATATTACAAATTAATTTGGTGGATCTAAAACCTACTTTAATTTTGGCATTAATGGAAAATATTTTTTCCTTTTAAGTTTGATAAAATATATATTAATAATAATAAAAATGATAATCTTAGAAATTAATAATTATATTTAATGTCTACTGGAATTGTTTATAAAAAAGTACTAGAGATATCTTAAATAAATCTATGTAAAGAAAATTTAATTTTTACATCGAGAAATATTTGTATCTTTTAAGAGTGTCTTAAAGTTTTTTTATTGTTATTTGTAAAAAAAAGATCATTTATATCTTGACATGCAGATGGTTGTCAAATTTAAGGTAAAGAGGTGATTGTTGACATTAACACACTTACAATTACAATGGCTACCAACATTAATAAATTAGGCGGTCATTTTTCCTACACTTTTTCTCTAATCTTTTAAAAAATTATTGACTTTATATTATCATTAGAATTTTTTTGTACAAATTTTCTCTTTCTCATAATTGACAATAAAGAATAATTTGAAATGTCAAGCCACATAATCATAGATAATACAAGCTAACAAAAAATATATCTTAACAAAATTAGTTTTATACATAAATAATAATATTGTACACTAAGATTTATATATTATATATTTTTAATAAAACAAATAAGTATAATTAAAAATATTATAATTATATATTTTGAATATTAATAATATATTGAAACTAAATATAAATAAAGTTTATTTTATTTTATTATTTAATAGTTATCTATACATATACTATACTTGAGACTTATCAGTGATAAACTATTACCCAAACACTAAATATATTAACTAGCAAATATATATATATATATATATATATATATATATATATATATATATATATATATATATATATATATAATGACATTTGTATAGAAAGAAGATCCACTAGTATTCCTTTTATCAATCTTTTGTTATCTCACTGAACATACAACTCTCTCTCTCCCCTTTTCCTAGAGAAAAAAGTGTCAAAATAGTCCTAAAACTCTTCAAGATCAAAAGTTTGATTTTCACATGGAACACAGTGAAGGGATGCACAAGATGCCCTCTTCATTTGGTAATGGTAAAATATTACAAAATACAAAATATCAATTAGTTCAATGTAAGAAAGACCAATTTTAGGCGATGCATAAAGTCAACTACAAATGACCATATGAGATTATAGACAAATACTTAGGATCATTTGTTGGCAATAATCAAGACTAGCTAGGTTACTAATAGGGGAGGGGTGAATCAGTAACCTCAAAACTTTTGAACAGATTTAGCATTTAATAATGTAATCCAAATATCATCAATAGATCTAATCTATTGCATGCATGAGAAACTAAAAGCACAAAACACTTTGAACACAATATTTGGTGACCTGGAAACCTTCCAAATAGAAAGTAAAAGTGGGGTGGGGATGATACCCACAAAACTTCAATACTGTAGTATAAAGTTGGCCCGTTAAGGCTTACAATGACCACTTCTGATGATCTGCCTTGTTAAGAGCAATTAGGACTGCTAGGTCCACCTTGTTAGAGGTTTTACAAACATACAATGAAGTATGCACTTGGTAAAGAGATTTAAGAAAAGACTATTAAGTCTACCCTATTAAAGGATTTGAAGCTGATTCACTTGTTAGGATGAAACAACAGATTTGACTTACAACTGAGTTGCTGATTAAGATCTTTGAAATGTTGATCACCTCTTTGTGATAGATAAAACTTGATTGCTCTTGATTTGACCTTGTTGTACTCTTTTCTCTGCTACTAATTCACATTCACATTCTCATGCATCAAAAACATTACAACTTCTTCTTGCTTGGGTATGATACAATACATTACATATATACCAATCCAATTCTCATAATTACAAGATCAGCCAAAACACAAGATAACACCAATATTATTGAGTGGGCCCAAATGTAGAAACTTAGGTTTTGAAAGTTGACTTGGTGAATTTCTGATACTGGACATCTACTACATTACTTGGCATCATCATGCATTTAGTAGAAGTAGAGGCTCGATCCATACTAATCACTCAATGTAGCTTCAACCTCGGTGTACACTAGAGACTCGGTAGATAGTGTGTCACTTGGTAGAAACTAAATTCCATGTTTACCATGCTTGCACTTGGTAAACACTACTCATCCCATCACTCAATTAACACTTTCTTCACATCACAAGAACCGATGACTTGATAGACACTGTGAAGCTCAGTAACCACTAACTACTCGGTAAGAATTGAATTGCTCGGTTTGAACTACTAGACCTTGCACTGCCTGGATTCACTTAGTAACCACTGGAATGCACAGTGTGAATTGTGAAACTTGGTAACCACTGAGATGCTCAATAAACACTAGAGACTAAATGAAGAGCTTGGTAACCATACAAAATCTGAATAAGTGTTGCCACTAATAACAAACATGACGTAATGTCAACAATCTCCCCCTTTGGCATTAGTGACAAAAACACTTATTAGCCAAAACTTATGTACAATGTCATGCTGATTTTAATTTTTGATTTTTCAAAATTTGTCTTTGTAATTCTATTGTATATACATTTGTACATATCTCCCCCATAAAATGTACATATCATGGCATAATATCAATAATGTTTCTCCTCTTTATAAACATGACTCTCTCCACAAATATCTCTTTCTCCCCCTTTTTGACAATAATGCCAACGATTTATACAAACTACATATATAGAGACACCAAAATGAGAAACTCAGAATGTACCTTAAGAATGAGAGTTAAGGTCTTGTCCCAGTTTTCTTGCAAAATTTTGTAGGTTTGAAGTGCAACTTGGACTTCTACTGAGAGTTCAATGATATGATCTGCAATTGAAAAATTATTATCGTGGATCAATGTTTTTGAATAAGCAATATGCTTCTACATTGTATCTATGATAGGAAGGATCATGTTCTGGATGCCTATAAGTGTAGACTAGATCCTTGCTTCCTCTCTCAATAACTCTGTTTGCATATCTGATAGGAATTTGATACTCATGTGATGTGTAGAGCTTGAACTGGGTCAAGCTGCAACTTTTGAGCACTAGCCTTCAAATCCTCATCAACCTTGCTCAATTTTCCCTTTATTTCTTTTGTATATTCAGTAACATCACATAGCTTAGCAAAAAGAGATGTTACATTTGTGAAAGAATATTCAAGATTTGCCAAAATTGAGGAGAGTTCTACCTGACGGATGGCAGTTCGCTGAGCAATGTACTCAAGTACTTTATTGTCAAACTTCTTCTCTAGCTTTTCTATAAGCTTATCCTGGCCACTGGAGTCTTTGTTGAATTTATTTACTACCTCTTCTAATTGTAACAAAATATGTTGAGAAGAATCAACATCCACACCTATAGCCTTTGTCAAGATATTCTTGGCACTCTCTATGATTTTGAATTCTATATCTCTTTCTTCTCTAAGCTGCTTCTACTTAGCCTTGTTCTCAAGAAGTTGATTGACTAATCTCATTTTCTCTACAGTAGCATTATCAAAATCTAACTTGGGAATTTCAATCTCCTTGTCCAAATCAATATCTTCCTCAATTTCTTTTCCACTAATCAGAAGTTTAAGTTGTGTTTTTGGTTCAACTTTTAACATTAATGCCTTGGGCTTTGGAACAGAAACAATTGTAGAAACACTAGGGCTTGCATAAAAACTTGTATAGTGCCTACTAATGGAATTCTTACTATATTACTAAAAGAATCCAAAACTGATGTACTACCCAAAATTGAGGTATTTATAGGTGGTATGCTGATAGAAGTATTTACAATAGGAGCACTTAGTGGAGAAAGAAAAACTAAAGTAGACAAAACTATAGAACTAGAAGCTGCACTTACTGCCGATGGTCCTAACTCAAGCACTGAAGAAGACTAGGGCTATAGCTCAGAAGATGAAGTGGTAGACACTTCCATCAGTGATACCTAGAGCTGAGATGGAGCAAAGAGTGATTGGGCAGATGATGTATATGTTGAGGTCACAATCACACTTCTTGAAACTGTCTCCATGCCTGATGATGTTGTTGTTATTATTGGAGAGTAAGGAAGGAGGCTATGACAACCACTTCTATCCTAATTGGATCACTTTCTTCTTCTTCTTCTTCTTGCCTAGTTTCTTCCTCAGCTTCATCCTCTTTCTCTTCTTCACCATCCTTCATCAAATCTTGATATTCTTCAGCATCAATGGTGACACAAGGAGTATTGTCTTCTTCATTATCTTCATCCTTGTCACTATCATCATCATCATCATCGATCTCAACTAGATCCTCATTGGCTTGTGAAGATGGAACACATTCTTCCATAAGTTTGTTGCATTCTTCACAACATACTCAACATCTTTCATTAGAACAAGAAAAGTATTGAATTTTAGAGTCATTTTGCTTTCATTTTCTTTTAATGCTTTCTTCTCCTGTGCATCTATCAAGTTGGGCACCAACTTCTTTAGAGTTTGAGAAAAAATATCCTTGACAGTCTGAATGGTGTTATCCCATCTAACATTGACCTTATCTAACAAAACTATAGGGACTTGTGAAGCAAACTGATTAGGAGAGAATTTCCATCTGCCTAACTTATCCATGATCAGATCTTCAACCTCTTTATGTTAGCTAGAGTCACAGTTTCATATTTGAGTGCCTTGAAGTTATTTATTCCATCACCTTCTCTCAATTGTTTCAATATTTCCTAGAATGTGGGAGGAGGCTTAATAAACACAACTTCACTGCCACCTTTCTTTTTGGATCTCCTTGTGAACATAGCTGTAGAGGGCTTGGGTGGCTTGGTGATAATCATGTTTCCTTTCTTCTTTGTAGGCTCTTGTTCTTTTTCTAATTCCTCTTCTTCATTCTCAGATTCTTCATCTTCACCTTTGCCCTTGGTAATCATAAGAGGGGCATTTTTTGTTTTTAGTTTGGATATCCTCCTCTTACATTTATTCACAACCTCTGGAAGCTTAATTTCAAGTTCTATTCTAGCTTTTTCTTTATCATAAGTTCCAAAGATAGGTGTCTTTGGATCTATAGGCTCATTTACTAGGGCTTCAATTATCTCCTTTGTTTCATCAATATTAACCTCATAAGGAAGAGGATTCACCCATACTATTCTAGGCCTTACTGCCTGGATGTATACTCTGTCACAATCAACCATAAAACATACATCATCCTTGTAGTCTTCAATTTTTGTGGAATCCAGAACCTGTTATTCACCTTTTCCTTAAAAGATTCCAAATAATTATCCATTCTACTATCAAAATTCTTACCCATTTCTGCAATAAACTCATTAATCTAGCTCAAAACTGATGTGTCCTTTTTCCATACCACTATGCCTTTTGTAGGGAAACACTTTTGAACCATAAAAGAACAAACATATCAATAGAGAACTGAATTTACATGGGTTATTCTTCAAGGTTCTAATGCTTTCCATGTTCTTATTCAACTGTTTCAACATTAAATCTGCTAAGTCATATTCCAAATTCTTCTTAACAACCTTATATGCTACGTCAATAGCTTCGCACAACACACTATTCAGTCGACTAGAGCTATATATCTTATGACCAATAATATGAATGCCAAATCTGAGTTCCAAATCAGATACATTGTTAATTTTCAATCCTCTACCATCCCACTCAGCTAGGGTTTTCTTTTGAACCTCATCCTGACCTAGGGTTTTCATGACTTTAACCTTGTTAAGCATGGGGAGTTCAGTAATACGATGAATCATCTTCTTCATAATTAGAACTAGCTGCTCTAACCACAATTGACCATTATGGACTTGGCTCAAGATATACCTAATCCATTTAATTTGAAAGTTTCGTGGCAGGTGCCGAATATGCGTTAAGCCTTTCTCCTCTAGGTGTTTATGCTCGAGCTTAAGAGTTCCATCCACACAAAGTTCACCAGGGCACTATCCATTTCTAGGGTTCCTATCTCTTGTACAACACATTTGAAATGAGGACTAACATCATTGATAAGGAGTACCTTTGGTGGAATATGCAACTAAGCTTCATTCGGGTTGAGGGATTCTGCAATTGCTGGCACCAATTTGAAATTCAAAGCCTTACCCTCTACACCTTGCACCAACATCTCTGATCCTTTCTTTGCCTTGCTACTACTACTACCACTGGATTCCATGATCAGTCAATAAACTAAGAATTCTTCAAAAAACTTCACAACAAATTATGCTTAAGATTGCTAGAATGCTCTATGCATCACTCTGCTTTGAATATGCTCAAATCACGATGGAAATGAATTCAAATTCCTACCTTTTTGATGAAAGTTTCCCATTAATTCTTGGTACGATGAGAGCCATAATGGCATAGTGCATGACAAGTTGTCATCCACTATCTGCATATATTTCTTAGTAGAAGCTTGTAACTCAGCGACCAAACAAAACTTTATTACTCTCGACCTCACTCGGTATGACTCAACCTTGCTCAGTGAATACTGATGCTAAACTTTTGTGATCCCTCTGTATATGGAATAGTAATTTGGATCTTTTTCTTCCTTTCAATTGGAATTGTTTAAGATGTGACTTTGAGAATATAGTTCTAGTTCTTTCTTAAAAACTTAATTGGAAATGGTGGAGTCACCCACTTCATGAATGGCATGATTATCATCACTTGAATTGCCTTGTTCGGTAGATATGGGAATCCATTGCTGTCTCATCTACTTCCTTCTTTTTCTTTCTTTTCATCTTCAACTCTACTTATATTCATGCAATTCTTGGCTATACGACCAAGTTCAGCACATGTGTAACATCTTATTGTAGTATCCTTTCTTCTCAAGTGATGCCTTGCACAGTTTATGCCAATGTGTCCATATTCTCCACAATAATGACATCTACATCAAGTATTGTAGTCCCAACCAAATATTGCCTTTACAAATTATTCAGCTAGATTGAATGGTTTAGATCTGCATTCAGATGCCTTGTGACCTTGTTTCTTGCATTTGTGACATTTTCTTTCAAACTTTGGTTTCTCCTTGCATTCATTAGCTTTATGACCATGCTGGCTGCAATTGTAGCATTTTCCATTGAATTTTTCCTTTCCATTACTCCAAAATTTTTTTGATGTATGACCTATCTTACCACAGTAATTGCAAGTATGTCTTTGATTCCTTTGAGCACCTTGTTTGGAGGATTCACCTTCTTCTTTGTATCCAAGTCCTTCTTTCCCCTTTTTCCTATAAAGATTCTACTCATTTTGCTGATTCAATTGATCCATGTCTGCTTGGGATTTCATTATTCTTTCATTGAGTTGCTTCTTAGAATTTAGATCAACTTTCAACCTTTTGATTTTCCTTTCAGTGTTTAAATCATTATTTAACCTTTCATTTTCAGATCTCAGACTCATAATTTCTTCATTTGCATTGGAGAGCTGATTGATAAGACTTTCTTGTTGAAGGGATTGATTTTGAGTTTCATTGTTCCTTGTGTCCAACTCTTCTTTTGCCTTATTTCTCTGTTATAGAATTTCACATAATCTTATTGTCTGTATTTCTTGTTCTCTTTTCAATTTTCTTACCTCTTCTTGAAGGAAACCATTCTTTTCTAGAAGTTCTTTGATTGCATCATTTGCTTCATTGAACTACTTGAAGGGAAAAAGTCTTCAATCTTCTCTTCAACATACTGGTAGTCATTCATCTATTTTGCAAGTTCCTCCCTTCTTTTTAGAGATTGGGAAAGATGCTCTTTTGCTTCCTTGAGTTGAGCTATGGCCATCTCCAAATCTAAATTTTCATTTTCAATAGCTTTGTCAAGTTTGAATATCTCCATTATCCTTAATCTTTGCTCAAGTTGTCAAACTTTATTCTGAGAACCACAAAGCTCTGATACCAATTGTTGAAAATAATCAAGACTAGCTAGGTTATTGAGAGGGGATGGGTGAATTAGTAACCTCAAAACTTTTGAACAGATTTAGCACTTAATAACATAATCCAAATATCATCAATAGATCTAATCTACTACATGCATGAGAAACTGAAAGCACAAAATACTTTGAACACAATATTTGGTGACCCACAAACCTTTCAAATAGAAAGTAAAACTAGGGTGGGGATGATGCCCACAAAACTTTAATACTACAATATAAAGTTGGCCTGTTAAGGCTTACAATGATCACTTCTGATGATTTTCCCTATTAGGAGCAATTAGGACTACTAGGTTCACCTTGTTAAAGGTTTTACAAACATACAATGAAGTATGCACTTGGTAAAAAAATTTAAGAAAAGACTGTTAAGTCTACCCTGTTAGAGGATTTGAAGCTGATTCACCTATTAGGATGAAACAGTAGATCTGACTTACAACTGAGTTTCTCATTAAGATCCTTGAAATGTTGTTCACCTCTTTGTGATAGATAAAACTTGACTGCTCTTGATTTGACCTTGCTGTACACTTTGCTTTGCTAATAATTCACATTCGCCTTCTCATGCATCAAAAAAATTACAACTTCTTCTTGCTTGGGTATGATGCAATACATTAGGGTATGGGCAGGATCATGGTGTACCAAACTATGGCCTTAAGTGGCAGTGAAAAATTAACAAATCAGGGCTATGTCAACTTGACACATAATTTTAAAGTGGTTATGGACTTTATACCAAAAATTTTTAAGAAAATAATCTGTAGGAAATTGAATTTAGTTTCTAAACTACTAGGCCTTATCAGGAGAAAAAAATAATTGATTGGTCAAAAGTTTGGATTTTCATGTAGTAATACGAAAATTTCAGGGCGAAAATAAAAAGTAGGTGTATGTATGACTACCTTAATCAAAATCAAATGATAATATTTTTTAATATAATTATAAATACATAAATTAGACTTATGCTCGGATGTGAAGCATATTCTACCAAAAATTTTTCAAAAAAAAAAATCCCGTGTCTGACCACCTTAACTAAGAGAAATTTTTACTAAATTTAATTTAGTTTATTTTTTCTTATACTAAGCAAAGCATAGAATGTAACACAATTTTTAGATTTAAAAATGTTATACAGTTTGAAAGTTATAGCTATTTTTCAATCATTATGACAATCAACACTTTACAATAATCTTCATTGAAAATTAACAAATAAATACTTATCGAACTCAGAATTTGATAGCAATTATATCTATGGAATCTCGAGAGTGATATTAAAAAACCCTTTCTGTTTCATTCAATTTCGATGAAAATAACATTGTTACATGGCTACCTGAAGTCTGAGTGTCATTGAAACCCTCCTCAAACATGTTTTTTGGGTTGACTAGGTAGGCGTGGTAAATACTAGGCCTAATCGGATATCCGATATGGCCTGGTAAGTTCGAACCCATTTTTGGAGGGAAATTTCAAAAGGGAACTTTTTTAATTTTTAAATTTGGAGGGAGACAAATTTAAAGGGAAATAAACTTAAGATAATAACTTTCTAGACAATTTTAGAAGAAAATATATTTTGTGAATGTGTGAACATTAATATTATAATTATTATTATATTATAGTAATATATATGATTATTATTATTAAATACAATATAGTTCTAAATATAATATAGTGATATATATGATATATATTATTATTATTAAATATATTTTGTACTATTATATAACAAAATTATTCTATATAATAATATATATTGTTATTATTATTAAATCTATAATCTAGTAACATATATGATCATTATTGTTATATAATTATCTAATAATATATTTTTATTATGTTAAAATATACAATATAATATAATTATAAAATATAATATTGTCCCTTCGACCCATACGAAGGATTCTAATATGTCCCTAGGGCTCCTAGGACCCCTAGGGACATATTTCATCATGTAATGGGTCAAAGGGGGTCATAGGTCAACCTATGGCCCCCTTCGACCCATACGAAAGATTCTAATATGTCCCTAGGGGTCCTAGGACCCCTAGACACATATGTCGTCATGTAATGGGTCGAAGGGGGTTATAGGTCACCCTATCACTCCCTTCGACCCATAGGAAGCATTCAAATATGTCCCTAGGGGTCCTAAGACCCCTAGGGACATAAGTCGTCATGTAATAGGTTGAAGGGGGTCATAGGTCAATGTATGACCCCCTTCGACCCATATGAAGCATTCTAATATGTCTCTAGGGGTTCTCGAACCCCTAGGGGCATATGTTGTCATGTAATTGTTCGAAGGGGGTCATAAGTCACCCTATGACCCCCTTCAACCCATAAGAAGCATTCTAATATGTCCCTAGGGGTCCTAGGACCCCTAGGGACATATGTTGTCATGTAATGAGTTGAAGGGGGTCATAGGTCAACCTATGACCCCCTTCAATCCATAGGAAGCATTCTAATATGTCCCTAGGGGTCCTAAGACCCCTAGGGACATATGTCATCATGTAATGGGTCAAAGGGGGTCATAGGTCAACCTATGACCCCCTTCGACCCATAGAAAGGATTCTAATATGTCCCTAGGGGTCTTAGGACCCCTAGGGAGATATGTTGTCATGTAATGGGTTGAAGCAGGTCATTGGTCACCCCATGATCCCCTTCAACCCATATGAAGGATCCTAACATGTCCCTAGGGGTCCTAGGACCCCTAGGGATATACATCATCGTGTAATGGGTTGAAGGGGGTCATAGGTCACCCCATGACCCCCTTCGATCCATATGAACGATTCTAATATGTCCCTAGGGGTCCTAGGACCCCTAGGGACATATGTCGTCATGTAATAGGTGAAAGTGAGTCATAAGTCAACCTATGACCCCTTTTAACCCACACAAAGGATTCTAATATGTCCCTAGGTGTCCTAGGAGCCCTAGGGACATATGTTGTCATGTAATGGGACGAAGGGGGTCATAGATCACTCCATGACCCCGTTCGACCCATATGAAAGATTTTGACATGTCCCTAGGGGTCTTAGGATGCCTAGGGACATATGTCATCATGTAATGCATCGAAGACCTATGACCCCCTTCGACCCATAAGAAAGATTCTAACATATGTCATCATGTAATAGGTCAAAGGGGGTCATAGGTCAACCTATGACCCCCTTCGACCCATAACAAGCATTCTAATATGTCCCTAGGGGTCCTAGGACCCCTAGGGACATATGTCATCATGTAATGGGTCAAAAGGGGTCATAGGTCACCCTATGACCCCCTTTGACCCATAGGAAGCATTCTAATATGTCCTTAGGGGTCTTAGGACCCCTAGGGACATATGTCATCATGTCATGGGTCGAAGGGGGTCATAGGTCACCCCCTAGGACCCCCTTTGACCCATATGCCACATTCTAATAAGTCCCTAGGGGTCATAGGACCCCTAGGGACATATGTCATCATGTAATGGATCGAAAGGGGGCATAGGTCACCCCATGACCCCCTTTGACCCATATGAAGGATTTTAACATGTCCCTAGGGTTCCTAAGATCCCTATGGATAGATGTCATCATGTAATGGGTCGAAGGGGGTCATAGGTCAACCTATGACCCCCTTCGACCCATAGGAAGGATTCTAACATATGTCATCATGTAATGGGTCGAAGGGAGTCATAGGTCAACTAATGACCCCCTTCGACCCATAGGATGGATTCTACCCCTAGGGATATATGTCATCATGTAATGTGTCGAAGAGGATTATAGGTCAACTTATGACCCCCTTTGACCCCTAGGAAGAATTCTAATATGTCCCTAGGGGTCGTAGGACCCATAGGGACATATGTCTTTATTTAATGGGTCAAAGGGGGTCATAGGTCACCCTATGACCCCTTTCGACCCATAAGAAGCATTGTAATATGTCCCTTTGGGTCCTAGGACCCGTAGGGACATCTGTTGTTATGTAATGAGTCGAAGGGGGTCATAGGTCACCCCATTATCCCCTTTGACATATATATATTATATTTATAGATTATAATACTAATAACATAATATATTATGATATATTAATAACATAGGTCATAATAATAATATATTATAGATAATAATAATAATATATACTAATAACATATATATATATATATAATATTACATTATTACATTTAATAAAAATATAGGGAAAATAATAATAATATAATATAATAATATAAATTATATTTATAGATTATAATAAGAATAACATAATATATTATTATATATTCATAGATTATACATTATATCTTTACATTACGTTATTATATATATAAAATATATTATAATATATCTTTACATAGTAATATAACTCAAATAATTTAAAAGTCACAAACTATAACTCACATATTCGAGTGTCCCTCCAAAATATTTTTGTGAGAATATCGCATATTTGATTTGATATCGGATATCTGATTTCAAATTGGATATCCAATATTACTGGCATCATTTTCCATCATATTGCCTATCCCTGCAGATCCGACAACATCACTTTTTGATATTTTTTTCATAGGTTTTACAAAAAGTCATGTTTTGGGGCCCAACCAATAAAAAAAAGTTTGAAAATATAACCCTAGGTGTTTGATATTGTCATCTGAATGGGTAGCAGCAGTCGTCGAAAGGCTAAACGCAAAAGGAAGGTATCCAATGAAGACATTGTGACATATAGGGAAAGGGACAAAATGGAACATCGAAGAAAAAGACAAGGTATGTTAAATATCAGTCAAGTTGATGATGAATTAGTTGAATGTGAAATCATAGAGTCAGATAATGAATATGTACAGTAGGGGAATGAAAATGTACCTATTGAAAATGATAATGCTGGAAATAAAAATTTTAAAAATGAAAATTTTGAGGATGAAATGATACCAGGTCATAATGCAAATTGCATAATTGACCATGTCGAACATGACAATGCACAGGAACCTAATGCACAAGAACCTTACATATCTCCTAATTATAATCAACATGAAGGTTATAAAACACCAAAATGGACAATTGAAATTGATGAAACGATTATTACCAGTTTGAAAGGGAAAAAATTAGAAAGAACCATTCGGTTATGGGCTTCAAGACTATATAAGATGTTTTTTGGCAACAAGATAGTGGTAGAGCAATGTTAGCTTTTCATGAACTTATTAAAGATGCAAAAGATGAGACCTATGCTTTCAAAATTGAAGATTCGTGTTAATAAAAAGTTGGAAAGAAATGCCATTATTGTGAAGAATCTTTTTAGTGCTCTTAATAGCATTGGGAAAAATAGTAGGGAGAAGGATAACAAAGCTGATTGAAGGCTTATTACAACCTCTTTGGTAAGTCATCATTTGAGAAAGGGTAGATATATGAGACAAACTTGTATTTATTTGAATATAAATCATACTACTTTGAGAAGAGCACTTAGTCGATGAGATAAAATTGATGATCCTCTTCAAAATGAAACATGAGCATTTGGTGGGAGACTTCCACATTTTCATAAAAAGCTATCTGATGATGTGAAGGAAGAAATTACACAATTTTGGTACTCTAGCTCACGAGTATCACCCAATGCTAAAGACGTATTAAAGTTGATAATTAGCATCAGAGACCACACACCACATTCTAAACACTATTTGGAGGTAAGTCAAACTATGTTGTTCAAACAATTTAGAGAGAGTCATCCAAGTCTTCATATATCATAAAGAGCTTTTGAATATTTGAAGCCATTTTATTATGTGCCACTCAAAATGTGAAATAAATGTTGTTGCAAATATCATGTTGAGTTTTCTGTGCACCATGAACTATTATGCTCCATCCGTTCTACTTTGCATAGTAAAGAAATGTTGGAGGATTGTGGTGCTAGTGGGCTTCCAAAATCATCAAGAGACTTGCTAGATCAATTTTTATGTTGTAGAGTTAATGGTTGTTTCTTTTATAGAAATGCTTGCTTAAATGAGAAGTGTTCAGAATGTGGTGCCTTATCCAAGTTTGACACATGTTTCCATGAGGCGTGCAAACAAGATCTTGGAAAGAAAATAGTTAAAAAAAAGATATATGAAATGGTGAAATACACATTGAAGAGTGGGGGTGAGAGCTCTAGATGTGAATTGGTTGGAAAAGATATCAGTGTGGCTAGTTTTATTTCAGATTTCAAGGAAAATCTTTTTTATAAGTATGCAAGACATAGTCACAGGTCTCAGTGGTTGGATCAACAATTTAGAATGTGTAAGGAGACTTTTCCCATTGGCACTATTATATTAGTTGTTGATTTTGCTAAGAACTACACATTGCAACTTCAAAATGAGACACAATCTTAGTATTACAACTCCATTCAAATTGTTATTTTCGTTCACATAACATATAGACATGCCCCTGATAGTGTGGAAGATAATCAGAAGATTATTAGAGAGTATCATTTTTATATGAGTGATGATAGATCTCATTCTCACGAGTTTGTACAACATAGTTTCAAGAATTATTTTGATTTCTTACATGAGCATGCAATTTCTATGGATAGACATATCACTTGGTCAGATAACTGTACAGGTCAATTCAAGAATGCTCGCATGTTTTATTGGTTGTGTAGGGTGCATATAGAGAGAAGGGTGGCTCATATTTGGAGTTTTTTTGAGACTGGCCATGGAAAAGGGGAACATGATGGAGCAGGGGCATGTGTGAAGAGAGCTCTAGTTAAGGAGCAACTGAAGATTTCAGTAGTAGAGCTTTTTGATGCTCATAGCATTATTGATTGGTGTAGTTTAACATTATCATAGGGGGGGACTCTTGATTCAGTGGTACGCAGGTTCTTTTGGTTGGTTGATGAAGGGTCCATAGCTAATAGATCAAATTGTGCTACAGTGAGAGACTCATAAAAAATGCATTCATTCTGGAGCTCTGATTCTAGTACATGGTCCATTTGGACATGATAGCTAGCTTGCTTTTGTCCTAGTTTTTTTTAGTGTGATTGAGATCATTGTGAGTCAAGTGAGGGGGTGAACACATGGGCTCCACATTATCTTACTCCATTTTCTATCATACCCTCTATAAAAAATGATGACATGGAAAGTTCACTTGAGCATAACCATCTATCAGATCTACTTCAGCCAGGACATGTCTTTGCATTGGTTGCACCATAGGGGAATGATGAGAAATCCGATTATTTGTTAGTACATTGTGTAAGAGGTAAACAAAAACTTGCACAATCGATCACAAATGATGATGGATTCACATATCCTACTGGTTCAGTGGTTGTCACTGGAACATGGATGCGAACATACATGCTTAGAAGGAACAAAATTCCTACATTCGAAGACTATCAAAAGCACAAAATAATTCTCATATATTTGCATCTTATTATAGCAAGAAATGTAAAGTTGTTGAAGTATCAAGGAAGACCAAAAGTAAAAGAACTTTTTACTATTGCTAATGCTGACCATGAAGCCCTATTGGAGACCCTACTGGAACACTTGACTAAGTATATTTACTTCTTATATTATATTCTTCATAATGATTCAATGAACTGATGATTATCTTGTTTAATACAATAAGTTACTAATTTTTTTATGATATTGGAATGTAGGTACGTTATCAAGAGTTTAGTGGGGGGGGGGGGAGGGGGGTGGGGTGTGGTGTTGGGGAGAATTCCTAAGATTTATGATGTATTATGATGTAAAATGTGAACTTTTTTTGTATATGGTTTTTGTAATAATGAAAAAAACAGGTTAAATTAGTTGCACATTCTAATTTGTTTTTTGGTAGGTTCTTTGTAAGGAATTATAAGAGGAAGATATTGAAAAAGTTCTTGCAAATCATATTTGCATGTGATACAAGGCTATAAGGACAAATTTAAGAGCATTTATAACTATATGAAAGATAATTGCTTGCAGATATCTTATTACAAGTTTGGCTTTTTTCTTATTTGACATAGAGTTGACATTATGATTATTAAAACTATTTTTATCAAACTACTCAAATAAGAAAAATCTAGAAAGTAAGGATGAACAATTAGAATACTTGATTTCTTAAAAAACAATTTGGAGAAGGTGTTAATAAGTTTGAATACTCATTCGCAATGAGGCATTGAAACAAAAAGTGATTTTATGATGCTAATATTGTCTAAGCCTTTTACTACAAGTCTTATCAATGCATTTCATTATTTTTTATGGTGTGAGGTTTCCATTGTATATTTTACTTATTATTTTATTCTAATAACGTGATCTTGTATATTGTCAAAGTCAAACCCTTGTATATTGTCAACATTTGGGACTAAAGCAACATGTTGCATTTGATCCTCTCCATAATCATCTTCATGTTCAGGTCCATCATGGTTCATAGTGTTTCTCCTTTTTTTTGGTTCATCATGGTTACCATGCATTATTACAACCATGCCAACTCTTCCTCCATTGGTTACCATGCTTAGAATCAGTAAGAAAATTGCATATACTCTAAATTTTTAGTAGCAAGGTTCTCTCAAAAAACTTTTACAATACTATGAAAATAATCTTCGAAGCTTTGGTTAGCTACCATCTCCAAATGAGCTATTCATCAATATGGTGATTTAACATCACCAAAACATGTTGAGCTCTTAGGCCCACCGCTTCAAACAAGAGTAAAATTGATAAGAATCCCTTTGCATGTAGTCTCAAGCCTCCCCAAATGAACTAGTCATTACAAAGGTGGTTCAACATCATCCATTAGTGTTGAACCCTTAGGCGCACCCTTCCAACTGAGAGGAAAACTGGTTCTTAGTCCAATAACATTAATGAAAGATAGGGTTGTTGATCATCCACATACCTACTACATCTAATAAAAAGAATTTTCAAGAATGCATGACATGTTTCCAAATGCATATCCATAAGAATGCACAAAAATGAAATTCTATAATATTAAAGGATGCTAGTCCCTTTGCATACACCCTTTAGCATCTCTAGAAGAGCAAGTGATTTTCGTGTGGATTCAATATCACCCAAACATGTTGAGCCCTTAGGAACACCCATTTGAATTAGCAGGAAAATGGATTGGTTATCCAAAAATTCTCATGCTAAGAAAGCTTGTTAATTGATCACACACCAACCACATCTCATCAAAAATAAATAAATCAAGTAACACATACATGAGGTATGCACAATTAGTAACCATTCTATACACTTTTTTATCACATCAATACATGAAACACTAGTGCAAAGCACCTAATCATTTTTATTTTTTTGATGTAATAAGGCCTAGGGATAGATCTAATGATCTCCCTATGACCATCCACATTTGTAATGGACACAAGACCCCATGGTGCAACTATAAGCCTTGGCCTTCAATTGTTCCAATAAAGTGGATTTTTGGTAAATTCCATGTTTTTTAGGTAAGTCTAGATGTTTAGAACATTATTAGGGTCCTTAGGATTTTTTAGAGTCCATTTGAAAACAAATTTGCAATAAAACTTGTCTTAGTGCAAAAATTGCAAAAAGTTGCTTAGCAATTTTTCAATTTTCTTGACAACTTTTCAAAATCTAACTCCTAATGGCTAGAACTGTTCAAATTGTTAGCACCATTAGATCTGGGTGGGTGGGTGAACCCTAGTGACATCCTTTTTTTGGCCATGGAGACCATCCATCATCCACGGCCACCCTATACCAAGGAGTCTCCAAGGTGCTCTAAGTGCATTTCAAGGTCGATGTTTCGAGGGTCATAACTCGGAGTTCATGAGGGCTATCAATGAACTATCAAATGTTACACAGTGGTGATACTGAGACCTAAAATAACTTATCTCATTTTTGAGAGATCACATTCCATTTGGATTCAGCATAGAAATCTTGCTCGATGCCAAAACTTGCAGTGTACCTCAGTTCATAGGTGCACCACAACATAACTTTGAAACCACTAATCTTTGCATTAAATCGTCAGCACCATTAGCTTTGGGTGGGTGGGTGAACCCTAGTGACACCCTTGTTTAGGCCATGGAGACCATCCATCGTCCGTAGCCACCCCATACCAAGGAGTCTCCAAGGTGCTCTAAGTGCATTTTGAGTTCAATCTTCTGAGGGTCATAACTTGGAGTTCATGAGGGCTATTGATGAACTCTCAAATGTTATAGGATGCTGATGTTGAGACCTAAAATAACCTATCTTATTTTTGAGAGATCACATTCTATTTGGATTTGGCACAATGATCTCGCTTGATGCAAAAACTTGTAGTGTGCCTCAGTTCATAGGTGCACCACAATGTAACTTTGAAACTACTAATCTTGGCATCAAATAATTAGTGCCATTAGCTCCGGGTTGGAAAGTGAACCCTAGTAACACCCTTGTTCTAGCCATGGAGACCATCCATTGTTCGTGGCCACCTTGTACTGAGGAGTCTCCAAGGTGCTCTAAGTGCATTTCAAGGTTGATCTTCTAAGTGTCATAACTCGGAGCTCATGAGGGCTATCGATAAACTATCAAATGCTACAAGATGGTGATGTTGATGCCTAAAATAACCTATCTCATTTTTGAGAGATCACATTCTGTTTGGATTAGACATAACGATCTTGCTCAATGCCAAAACTCGCAGTGTGCCTCAGTTCATAGGTGCACCACAAGGTAACTTTGAAACTACTAATCTTGGCATTGAATCTTCAATGCTATTAGCTCCAGGTGGGTGGGTGAACCCTAGTCACACCCTTGTTTTGGCTATGGAGACCATCCATTGTTCATAGCCACCCTGTACCAAGGAGTCTCCAAGGTGCTCTAAGTGTGTTTCGAGGTCAATCTTTCAAGGGTCATATATCATAGCTCGTGAGGGATATTGATGAAATATCAAATGCTATAGGATGGTGATGCTAAGATCTAAAATAACCTATATCATTTTTGAGAGCTCACATTTCGTTTGGATTCGGCACAATGATCTCGCTCGATGCCAAAACTCGCAATGTGCCTTAGTTCATAGGTGCACCAAAACATAACTTTGAAACCGCTAATCTTGTCATCGAATCATCAATGCCATTAGCTTTGGGTGGGTAGGTGAACCCTAGTCACACCCTTGTTCTAACCACAGAGACCATCCATCGTCTATGACCACCCCATACGGAGGAGTCTCCAAGGTGCTCTAAGTGCATTTCAAGGTCGATCTTTCGAGGGTCATAACTCAAAGCTCGTGAGGGCTATCGATGAACTATTGAATGCTATACGGTGGTGATACTGAGACCTAAAATAAACCATCTCAGTTTTGAGAGATCACATTCTGTTTGGATTTGGCACAACGATCTCGCTTGATGCCAAAATTTGCAGTGTGCCTCAGTTCATAGGCGCACCATAGCATAACTTTGAAACCACTAATCTTTGCATCAAATCATCAGTGCCATTAGCTCTAGGTAGGCGGGTGAACCCTAGTGACACCTTTATTTCCGTGATGGAGACCATCCATCGTCTGAAGCCACCCTGTATCAAAGAGTCTCCAAGGTGCTTTAAGTGCATTTCGTGGTCAATCTTCTTAGGGTCATAAATTAAAGCTCATGAGGGCTATCGATGAACTATTGAATGCTATAGGACAGTGATGCTGATGCATAAAATAACCTATCTCATTATTAAGAGATCACATTCTGTTTGGATTTGGCACAACGATCTCGCTCGATGGAAAAACTTGCAGTGTGCCTCAATTCATAGGTGCACCACTGATCTTGGCATCAAATTGTTAGTGCCATTAGATCTGGGTGGGCAAGTGAACCCTAGTCACATCTTTGTTTTGGCCACAAAGACCATCCATTGTTTGCGGCCACCTTGTACTGAGGAGTCTCCAAGGTGGTCTAAGTGTGTTTTGAGGTCAATCTTTCAAGGGTCGTAACTCAAATCTCATGAGGGCTACTGAGGAAATATCAAATACTATAGGATAGTGATGCTGAGGCCTAAAATAACCTATCTCATTTTTGAGAGATCATATTCCATTTGGATCTGGCACAACAATCTCGCTCAATGCCAAAACTCACAGTGTGCCTCAGTTCATAGGTGCACCAGAGCGTAACTTTGAAACCATTGATCTTGGCATCAAATCGTTAGCACCATTAGCTCTAGGTTGGTAGGTGAACCCTATTCACACCCTTGTTCAAGCCACAGAGACCATCCATTGTCCGCAGCCACCCCATACTGAGGAGTCTCCAAGGTGCTCTAAGTGCATTTCGAGGTTGATCTTCTGAGGGTCATAACTCAGAGCTCGTGAGTGCTATTGATGAACTATAGAATGCTATAGGATGGTGATGTTGAGGCTTAAAATAACCTATCTCATTTTTGAGAGATCACATTCCATTTGGATTCGGCACAACGATCTCGCTCGATGCAAAAACTTGCAGTGTGCCTCAGTTCATAGGTGTACCACAGTGTAACTTTAAAACCATAGATCTTGGCATCAAATCGTTAGTGCCATTAGCTCCTAGTGGGTGGGTGAACCCTAATGAAACCCTTACTCCATCCACAATGACCATCCATCGGCTGTGACCACCCTGTATCGAGGAGTCTCCAAGGTGCTCTAAGTGCGTTTCGAGGTCAATCTTTTGAGGGCCATAACTTAGAGCTCATGAGGGATATTGATGAACTATTGAATGCTACATGACGGTGATGTAAATGCCTAAAATAAACTATCTCATTTTTGAGAGATCACATTTTGTTTGGATTTGACATAGTGATCTCGCTCAATGCTAAAACTTGTAGTATGCCTCAGTTCATAGGTGCACGACAGCGTAACTTTGAAATTGTTGATCTTGGCATCGAATCGTCAGCACCATTAGCTTTGGATGGGTGGGTGAACCCTAGTCACACCCTTTTTTTGGCCATAGAGACCATCCATTATTTGCAGCCACCCCATACCAAGGAGTCTCCAAGGTGCTCTAAGTGTGTTTCGAGGTCAATCTTCTAAGGGTCATAACTCGGAGCTCATTAGGGCTATCGATGAACTATCAAATGCTACAAGACAATGATGTTGATGCTTGAAATAACCTATCTCATTTTTAAGAAATCACATTCCATTTTGATTTGGCACAGTGATCTTGCTCGATGCCAAAACTCGCAATGTGCCTCAGTTCATAGGTACACCACAGTGTAACTTGGAAACCACTAATCTTGGCATCGAATCATCAGCTCCATTATCTCTAGGTGGGTGAGTGAACCCTAGTCACACCCTTTTTCAGGCCACAGAGACCATCCATCGTCCGTGGCCACCCTATACCAAGGAGTCTCCAAGGTGCTTTAAGTGTGTTTCAAGGTCGATTTTCCAAGGGTCATAACTTGGAGCTCATGAGGGTTATCGATGAACTTTTGAATGCTATATGACAGTGATACTAAGGCCTAAAATAATGTATTTTATTTTCAAGAGATCACATTCGGTTTAGATTCGACACAACAATCTTTCTCGATGTCAAAACTCGCTATGTGCCTCAGTTCATAGGTGCACCATAGTGTAACTTTGAAATTGCTGATCTTGGCATCAAATCATCAGTTCCATTAGCTCTGAGTGGGCAAGTGAACCCTAGTCACTCCCTTGTTCAGGCCATGAAGACCATCCATCGTCTGCGGCCACCCCATACCAAGGAGTCTCCAAGGTGCTCTAAGTGCATTTCGAGGTCGATCATTTGAGGGTCATAACTTCGAGCTCATGAGGGCTATCGATGAACTGTAGAATGCTACAAGATGGTGATACTGAGGCATAAAATAAATTGAAGCTTGTGAGGGCTATCGATGAACTATTCAATCAAGTCTCTTAAGTTGAGATATTTTGAAGTTATGTTGAAATTGAAAAGTTTTAGTATGAGGATAGTAACAAAGTGAAGTGCTAGTTATCAAAGATTATGAATCTATGAATGACTTAGTGGTTGGTAGTAGAATCCATGGTTGAGGAGTGGAGTCCTTAACTATGTTGAGATTAGATTTGAAGCCAAGAGTTAGTTTCAAGGTTGAAGGTGGAATTTAAAATTAGATCTGGGGTTATCTGAACCTTGTGTAGGAGGTTAACAAGTGTGTTTATGTCATGATAGCACTTCAAATTATACATTGCATCCAAATTTGATAATAAAGGTTGTTAAAATGTTATTCAAAAATTATTGCATTTGAATCAAATATAGCAAACATAATAAAAATTAATGATATTCCATAAACATGAACAATACACATGATCCACAATAAATTGAACAATACTAGATACTAAATTAATATGTCTATCATTGTGCACATAATGAAAAAATATATATATCAAAATACATGTATCCATAGACAAAATTGTACACAAATATATATCAAAGATCATGTATCCATAGACAAAGTACTCAAATATATATCAAAATAAATAGATCCATATAAAAAATGTGGCTGATCATACCATGAGAATGTGTATAATATCAATGTTTCTGTATACAATATGGCATATGCCATCTCAAAATGTCTCATGATGTATCCTACAACAACAATACTATCCTAGGGTGTTGGTGGATGATCAAAATGCAACCTCTTCACTACACTAGGTGGATTGAATGCCTCCTACATAAACAAAAAAGAAAAACCCAAAGTTAGACTACTAAATTTATATGATTCTTTGTATCTAACATTGAATTACTCAAATGCATAATGATCTTTTTTGTAATGAAGATTTACACTATCAAAATTTCATAATAAATACGTCTCTTGTTGACCTCCTATGCCAGTCTGGAGTCCTCTCGTATGCCCTCGGCAATGTTTGTACCTCTTTGATTGTGGGCTGTATTGTTGGAATTATAGATAGAGTAACTGAGAGGGGGGGTGAATCAGTTACTAACAAAAATTAATGCATAGATCTCTTAGATGTCTTAAAGATCTAGTTACTTCTGATACTTGGTAAACATAACAAAATGATGTAACTCAGTAAATTAAATTGTTACTCATCTTCAATCATTCATGCATGCAATTGAAAAAAAAATGAACACAAGAGACACCAAATTTAATGTGGAAACCCAATATGAAAAAAACCACCAAGTAACTAGCTACCAATTTTTCACTCTTCTAAAGTGAGCCCTGTTAGGAACCAATCTTGTTAAAGGTTACAATACACACTGTTAGATGTGACCCTATTAGAGGATTTAATCACCTTTTTAGGAGTGGCCTTGCTAGAGGTCTTTAGAACAATTCAACTAAACTGTCACCTTGTTAGAGGATTTACAAAATGGCTATTAAACCAACTATGTTAAGAGATTTGAAATCACTGCTACAATTGTTAGAAAGCAACAATAAATTGACCTAAACAAGATGCAACTGAATTTTTTGATTATAGTTCTCTATTTTGCATCATTAGATCCTCCTTGATCAAATATAGCTTTGCTACTTCTCAATGATAGCTGATTATCCTTCAAATTTGCTTCCACAGTAATCAGTCCTCATATCACATCAAATGCATCACACTTAGAATTCGCAACTTGACCTCTTATTTATATCATTTAGATATCAAGTTAGCTTGTTCTCATGTTACATTTACCAATAATCCATACATCATTTGGCTACAAATATTACTTTAAACAAATAGATGTTATTTCACAAAACAATGAAATCTTTTACTAGCTGACCCTGCTCGGTAAATACTGCTTCCAAATTTTTTTTAAGTTAACCGTCTTGACTCGGTTAACATTGCAACTTCTACAAAATCCTTTGGCTATCGAGTTGACTCGGTAAGAACTAAATTCCTTCTCTATCTGTGAGAGCTCAATAAGAACTGTTTCTTCCATAATTTCCTTTGATGATCGAGTGAGCTCAGTAATAACTATATTCCTTGCTTAACCTTGAAAGCTCGGTAGCAAATGTTTACTCGGTAGACACTACAAATTTTCCTTACTAACCTTCTGAGCTTGGTAGACTTTGTCCTTTGCCTTGTTGACCAACTGAGATCAGTAGACTCTGTCTTTTGCCTTGCTGACCATCTAAGCTCAATAGACAATGTCTGATGAATGATATGACATCTGTGTGAAATCAAAGACAACACACAATTGAACAATTGTATCCACCAATCTCCCTCTTTAGAATTGATGGAAACACAACATATCATAGCAGAATAAAATTTGAAAAAAAGTCTTTACTGACAGAATACTTCACTTTCTTCTTCAAACACAAAAAACTTGCTCTTTCATAATAATCTTTCCTCTTTCACAAACTATCTCTCCCTCTTACAAAAACTCTTATTATTTTGCAAATTTCAGAAAGAAATGACAATATACTCTCCCTCTTTGATAGCACATGCCAAAGACAACACAAATCAACTGAATAGCATTGTACTTGATGTACTAATTTATTTGCAATGTCTTCATTGGTTTGTTGCATCAATTGATAGATCTTCAATTTTGTTCCTGTTGATGCATCACTAAAACTATATTTTAATGAGCTTCAAATAGGGGAATGACCCCTAACTTACCTCTAAGATACAAGAATGCATCCTTAGGTAAAGGCTTTGTAAATATGTCAACAATTTGTTCCTTTGTATGGACATATTCCAATCTAATTTCCTTTTCTTGTACCAATTCTCTAACAAAGTGATACCTTAAGGCAATATGCTTAGTCTTTGAATGCATCACTAGATTCTTGGAGATGTTAATTGCACTTTGGCTATCACAAAACATAACAACAAGTTATTTTATTTCTTGCTTCATACCTTCTAATAATTGTTTGAACCACACAATATTTGAGCAATTTATTGCTGCTACAACATATTTAGCCTCTGCTATGGATTGGGATGGACAATTCTTCTTTTTATTTTTCCAAGAAACCAACCTTTTTCTAAGAAAGAAAGCTCCTCCACTTGTACTCTTTCGATCATCAACATTCCCTGCCCAATCTACATCAGTGAACACTTTTAAATCTAGATTTCCTCCAAGTTTATACCATAATCCATAATCTTCAATTCCTTTTAAGTATCTCATGATCCTTTTGATTGCTATCATGTGATTTTCTTTTGGTTTTGCTGAGAATCTTGCTACAATTCCTACAACAAGAGCAATGTCTGGCCTTGTGTGCACTACATATTGCAATTTTTCAATCATAGATCTATACATTGTCTGGTCTACTTCCTTTGATTCATCATCCTTGGTAAGTTTTAATCCAGTACACATAGGAGTTCCAATTGGTTTGTAGTCTTCCATACCAAACATTTTTACTATCTCCTTGACATATTTAGATTGAGTAATGTAGATAACATTCTTACTTTGATTAATTTGAAGACCAACAAAGAATTTTATTTCTCCAAACATTGACATTTCAAATTCCTTGTTCATTTATTCTAAAAATTCTTTGCAAAGATAGTTATGCAGTCTTTCATACCATGCTCTGGGTGCTTGCTTTAGACCATACAATGCTTTGTGCAATTTGCAAACCATGTTCTTCTTGTCTAGATCAACAAAACCTTCAGGTTGTTCAATGTAAACCTCGTCATCCAATATGCTATTGAAAAATGTTGATTTGACACCCATCTGATAAACTTTGAATCCTTTGTATGTAGCATATGCAAGTAAGGTTTTGACACCTTCTAATCTTACAACAAGAGAAAAAGTTTCTCCATAATCTACACCTTCTTCTTGAGAGTATCATTTGCATACCAGTCTAGCTTTGTTCCTTGATACCTTACCATCTTCATTTAGTTTGTTTTTGAATACCTACTTAGTTCCAATCACATTCTTGTCTTTAGGTCTAGGTACAAGAGTCCATGTTTTGTTTTTCTCTATTTGTTCTATCTCTTCATTCATAGCTTCAATCCAAATTTCATTGTCCAGTGCATCATTGACATTTTTAGGTTCATAATTAGCAAGTAAACAAGTGCTTTTAAACTTACTTTTTGTCATTGTTCCTTCTGATTTATCTTCAATGATCTGATCTAGTGCATGATATTTCTTGACATACTTGGTTTACATGGACTCTTTGCCTTTTAGGTGACTTGCTTTGTTAACCTTCTGTGCTTCAACTTTTGGTTCTAATTTTGGTTGCTCAGGCTTGGTAGATGCTAACTCGATAGCTTTTGTTTGCAATTTGGTAGATGTTATGTTGGGTTGAACTTCCTGTGACTTGGTTAATGAAGACTCAAGAGTTGAAGATTCTTGATTGATAGGGGTATTTGGAATTGTATCAAGTTCAATGTAAACAAATCTCCTGTAGTCTTCAGGTTCCCTTTTGCTTTCTTCTTCTGTTCTTTCTGCAAACTCATCAACTTTCACATGTGCACTTTCTATGACTTTGTGAGTAGATAAGTTCAAACATCTATATGCTTTACTTTTGCAAGAGTATCCCAAAAATATTCTTTCATCACCTTTTACATCAAATTTACTTTTTCTAGATTCTTTCAAAATGTAACATTTGCTTCCAAATACTTTTAGGTAACTTACATTAGGTTTGTAGCCATACCATAACTCATAGGGAGTTTTGAATGAGTCCTTTTCCAGCTATACTCGATTCAAGGTATGAACTGTAGTGCTGATAGCTTCCTTCCAGTATTTGATAGCAATGTTTTTCTCAATCATTAAAGTTCTTGCACAGTCCATGATAGATCTGTTCCTTCTTTCTACTATTCCATTTTATTTGGGAGTTCCACATGCTAAAACTTGTCTTTTGATTCCCCTTTCAATGCAAAAGTTACTAAACTCATGTGAAATGAATTCACCACCTCTATTAGACCTTAAGCATTTTAGTCTTTTTCCTGTTTCCTTTTCTACTCTTGACAAATACCACTTGAACTTTTTAAATGCTTCTGATTTCTCTCTTAGGTACATGATAGTCATCATTCTTGAATAATCATCCATAAAAATAATGAAAAATTTCTCTCTAGGATAGTTTTCAATGCCAATAGGTCCACACAAATTAGTATGCACAATTTCTAGAACTTCTTTAGTCTAATAATTCTTTCTTTTAAAGCTAGTCTTTCCCATTTTACCAATTTGACAATTCTTGCATAGAACAACCTTAAGTTTCTTTATGTTAGGAATGCCTCTTACTTTCCTAAATTTATTGATTTTTATCAAGTTATGAAATTTTACATGACATAACCTCCTATGCCATAACCAACTTTCTTCAACTTGAGCAATAAAACATGAACATTCACCACATTCAAGATAAAATAAGTTACCTTTTGTTTGAGTGCTTGATCTAATTAGCTTACATTTACCATCCAACAATCTTTCTTTTCAATGCATAAATTCCACTTTGAATCCATTATTGAGTAGCTGTGCCACACTTAGCAGATTGTGCTTTAGTCTTTCTACCCAATATGCATTATCACATACAAGTTCCCTAGTTAGTGAGATTCTTCTTTTTCATTTTATACAACAAAGTTCATTGTTACCAAATCTTACACTGCTACCATCATAGTCTTCAAAATGTTCAAACTTAGTTTTATCACCAGTCATGGGATGAGAACAACCACTATCCATAATCCATGTATCATTTCTACTCATATGAGAAATGAGTGCCATTTCTTCATCATTATTAGACTTGTCTTTTACAGCAACGTAGACAATTACATCTTCTTCTTCATCATCAGAATCATTAGAATCTTTAGTCATGAAACATGTTTTCTTACCTTTATCCTTGAATGATTTGAATTCTTTCTTTCCATTGTACTTGTGACCTTTCTTCTCATCCTTGTTCTGCTTATTTGGGCACCTACTAGCAATATGTTCAATTTCTTCACAAAAAAAAAAGATTAGAGGAACCTTACCTTTGTATTTCCCTTTGCCTCTTGAATATTTCCTTGCTAGCAGAGCTTCAACCACCTCAAGATCACTGTTTGAACTCTTTTTTGATTCTTCATCACTATCTGACAGTGGATCCTTTATCTTCTTGGCTTTTTCTTTGATTGAAAGCTTGGTTTCAAATGCTGATTCAATGTTCTTGGCAGTTGGAATATAATTATCATAGTTATCTAGCTTGAATGCAGTCAATCTTCTAACTATGGCCTCTAAATTTATCTTATGATTTGCTTCACATCTTCTTTCTTGAATTGTAGAGACTCTGATTGCATAAATAGGAAGTAGAGTTCTAAGAACTATACTTATAATTGTTTCCTCCATGATATCTCCTCTAGATGCTTTGATTGCACTAACACATGCTTTAACTCTTTCAACATACTTTGCAATGTTTTCATCCTCTCTCATCCTCATTTGATCAAATTGTCCTCTCAAACTTTCTTCTTTGACTCTTCTCACATTATCATCTCCTCTATAGATCTCTTTTAGCTTGTTCCACATTTCAAAGGTAGTTTTGCAATCTTTGATGTCATCAAATTCTTCATAGGTTAGAGTAGATGCTATATCTATCATCATGTTGTTGTGAGTCTTCTTTTTAGCAATATCATTGACAGATAGTGTACCAACAGGTTTGTTATATTTTTCATCAAGATACTTTAGTCCTAAATCACCAATAGAAGCCAAATGAAGTCTCATCAATCCTTGCCATGCAGAGAAGTTGTCCCTATTAGGTCTTGGAATTTTTATCTTGTAAGACATCTTGATCTTTAGCTTAGATCCTTGAATTCTTTTCTTATAAGCACCAAAATATTTGATACCAATTGTTGGAATTATAGATAGAGTAACTGAGAGGGGGGGTGAATTAGTTACTAACAAAAATTAATCCACAGATCCTTTAGATGTCTTAAAGATCTAGTTACTACTGATACTCAGTAAACATAACAAAATGTTGTAACTCGATAAATTAAATTATTACTTATCTTCAATCATTCATGCATGCAATTGAAAACAAAATGAACACAAGAGACACCAGATTTAACGTGGAAACCCAATATGAGAAAAGCCACTAAGTAACTAGCTACCAAATTTTCACTCTTCTGAAGTGAGCCCTGTTAGGAGCCAACCTTGTTAAAGGTTACAATACACACTATTAGGTGTGACCCTATTAGAGGATTTAATCACCTTGTTAGGAGTGGCCTTGTTAGAGGTCTTTAGAACAATTCAACTAAACTGTCACCTTGTTAGAGGATTTACAAAATGGCTGTTAAACCAACTCTGTTAAGAGATTTGAAATCACTGCTACAATTGTTAGAAAAATAAAATGAATTGACTTGAACAAGATGCAATTGAATTTTCTGATTACAGGCCTCTATGCTGCATCATTAGATCCTCCTTGATCAAATATAGCTTTGCTGCTCCTCAATGTTCTCTGATCATCCTTCAAATTCACTACCACAATAATCAGTCCTCATATCACATCTAATCCATCACACTTAGAATTCACAACTTGACCTCTTATTTATACCATTCAGATTATCAAGTCAACCCGTTCTCATGTTACATTTACCAATAATCCATACATTAGTTGGCTAAAAATATTACTTTAAACAAATAGATTTTATTTCACAAAATAATGAAATCTGTTACTAACTGAACCTATTTGATAAATCCTGCTTCCAAGAATTTCATGAGTTAATCGTCTTGACTCGGTTAACATTGCAACTTCTGCAAAAATCCTTTGGCTACTGAGTTGACTTGGTAAGAACTAAATTCCTTCTCTATCCATGAGATCTTAGTAAGAACTGTTTCTACCATAGTTCCCTTTGATGACTGAGTGAGCTTGATAATAACTAAATTTCCTTTCTTAACCTTGAAAGCTCGGTAACAACTGTTTACTCGGTAGATACTACAAATTTTCTTTACTAATCTTCTGAGCTTAGTAGACTCTATCCTTTGCCTTGCTAACCAACTAAGCTCGATAGACTCTATCTTTCACCTTGCTGACCATTTGAGCTTGGTAGACTCTGTTCGATGATTGATATGACATTTGTGTGACATCAAAGACAACACACATGTTCAAATACATTTGTCAGATAAATCTAGAATTTAAACTATAACATTATGATTCATAGCATGCTAAATTTATAACATATTTAATCATGAATTCAAACTACAACTTACTATTGTAGGATCCTCCTCATGAGAGAGTGGCCACGTCATCAAATCTACATAACTCTCCCGTCAGACCTCATGTGCACTATGAGTCTCCTATGAGATACAAAATAGTAGTTGTTAATATCACGGAAATTAGTTTTGAATTTATTTATGAAGATAAGGATAATAAAAAATAAATTATACTTATACAAACAATGAGGCTCTCAGTCAGAATGAAAATCCCTGATGGTCTACAATGCAGAATCTGTATAGGCTCATTGCTAGTAGCCACACCCTATATAAAATAAAGAATGTAATTAAAAGGGATTACCACAAACATTTTACAAGAATGAATCAATATTTAATCAAATAGAAAGCACCTAATTATCTTTCCTTTGTCAATGTGTACTGGCTCACCCCCCGCACTTTGTCCCCTTGGGACAGGTGGTACCTGCAAGATAAAAGAAAGATTAGCAACCATATATGCTGCAATATCAAACAAAACAAAAAATGAGAACACAACATAATGTACCATAGATGTCTCAAGGCCAAATGAAATGGCCGAGAGCATGGCATCATTAATCTGTCTGAGATCCTTCTCGGTCATCAACTAAACATGAATGAAGATCACATACATATAAAAGTCAATATGGCTTAAAAATTAAAATTACTCTATTATAAAAATTAACTTTAAATTGCATATTTCATAACAAAAAAATATATACACGTACTAACACTGAAGGAGTCCATGCCTCTACATTCTCCTCCTCTCGCACATCAAGGTCTGTAGCCTCTACACGTGTGCCTAGTGTATCCTCGTCTAATACAAAATGATACTCAAGAAGATCACCTATGGGACCCAAGCAAATATTCTTGCATGTAATGCAAGTGTGAGGCAGACAAACATGGGATGAGCTAGCCGATGATGAACTGGCACCAACATCATCAATATGAGGAGACATGACTGACGTAGCCTGAGATATCATTAGGTTACTTAGTGTATGAATGGTTGTAATGGTCCGAGAGCTAGCCTCTATCATAATATCTAGATGCTGCACTCAAGGAGGGGGTGAGATATTAATGGGGGGGACAAAAGTGCCATCTTTCTTCCACTAGGAAGAGGGTCTATCCTGAGGAGCTCCTAGTCCTAAGCCCATGTTGGGCTTCATGCTCCAATAGTTCACTTTAAGTTTCAACACAAATTTTGCATATAATTTTCTAAGAAAATGAAATGGTATGTCTAAATTTTTATGTGGAGGGATATCAAAGACCATCCACCAATAATCCCAAAAGTTTGCATGTATGGCATCATTTGTGCACCATTTAATTGATAGTTTGGATTTTTTTGGATTGACTGGTAAACTTGTTTTCGGGTTCGCAAAAAGGCTAGCCAAATTGTCTTTGGTTATGTTGAGGGCTGCAACCTTATCATAATCCAAACCATCATCAAACATCTCATGCATTTCATCATGCCAATGAAGAGTGGCATTTTGTTGGTTCGTAAGGGTTTCAATGTTATCCACTATGGTGTTTAACATGGATAACATAAGAGCCAATGTGGGTACAGTATTATATGTTCTATGCAAACCTCTCAACTCGGTGAGGTTTTCATTTAACAAATCCTCGATTCAAGGAGGGTTTTGAGGGGGTAGAGGATCATTTGGTGGATGATTTTGTGGGGGTACTAGATCGTTTGGTGGGGGGTTATGAGGAATATTATTCCTCGCCTCAGTGTCATCATTCTGATTAACCATTCCCATTTAATTGCAAAATGTAATATATTAAAAAAAAACCTTAATTTTAACCATTTTTTTCAAAGAAACCCTAGATTCAACTAAAACAAAAAAAATCATCCTTAAATCTATTGAATTTAGGTTAAAAATGAGTTGGAAAAAAAAACATGCCTTAATATCTGATATCCAATTGCTCTTGTAATATTGGCCCCAAATTAACATAATAAGAGGGCCCGCGGGTCTATGTTCTTATTTTATGTTATGCGCAGGTATCAGATATCCGATATGTCTGCAATATAATATATTAATTATAACATATAATATCTTACATTTTTATTATTATATTATATTTTATATATAATATATTGCATTATATTATATTTTATATTATATTTTATATATTTTTTTATTATATTATATATATTATATTACATTACTATATATTATAATATATTATAAAATATTATATTATATTATTATAATATAATATTATTATTATATTATATTATTATAATGTATTATATTATATTATTATAATTTATAATATATTATACTTTTTTATTATATATTATATTATAATATATTACTTTTTTATTATTATATTATATTATATATATATATTACATTACATTATATTATATATATATATTATATTACATTACTATATATTATAATATTAAATATTATATTATATTATTATAATAATAATATTATATTATATAATATTAAATAATATATTATACTATTATAATATAATATTTTTTATATTATTATAATATAGTAATAATAATATTATATTATAGTATAATAATTATATTGTTATAATATGATTGTGCTAATTATTGGATATTCGATAAGGCTTAGCCTTACCTTCTAGGTTTGGTACCTAGATAGGTGAAAAAAGTCATAGCAAATTTTGAAGTGCTTTTAGATGTCTTCAAACTCTATTTTTTTCACATCGCCACTTTTTGGCACACCATGATCCTGCACATAATCATTACATATATACAAACCCAATTCTCATAATTGCAAGGTCGGCCAAAACACAAGATAACACCAATATTACTGAGTTGGCCCAAATGTAGAAACTCGGGTTCTAAAAGCTAACTTGGTAAATTTTTGATACCCGACATCCACTACATTACTTGGCATCATCATGCTTTCGATTGAAGTAGAGGCTTGGTCCATACTAATCAATCAATGTAGCTTTAAACTTGGTGTACATTGGAGACTTGGTAGATAATGTGTCACTTGGTAGAAACTAAATTCCATGTTTACCATGCCTGCACTCGGTAGACACTACTTATCCCATCACTTGGTTGACACTTGCTTAACATCAGAAGAACTGATAACTTAGTAGACACTATGAAGCTTAGTAACCACTGACTACTTGATAAGAACCGAACTACTAGACTTTACACTACCTAAATTCACTTGGTAACCACTAGAATGCTCAGTGTGAACTATTAAACTTGGTTACCACTGAGATGCTCGATAAACACTAGAGATTGAATGAAGAGCTTGATAACCATACAAAATTTGAATAAGTGTTGTCACTAATAAAAAACATGACTTAATGCCAACAACTTTCTACATAAAGAAATTCAAACATATCTGTCATGTCCCCTTTTCAAATATTTAAAAATAATAATCGTTGCTAACGCAGGCAGGCCCAAAAAAGGTGAAATTTCGGCAAGAGGGGCTAATCTTTGAAAACCAATGGACTAATAAATAAAATTATTATTAAAATATGTTTTATTAACCCCTCTTGGACGTGAGTTAGGGTTATTACCTCTTTTAAGGGATTTGGTGGCATTTTGGGCTCATTGCAGAACTTGATTTTCGCTTATTGCTTTGTTATTCTTCAGAGGCTGCCAAACCTGTGGAGAAGGAGACCCAAGGATGGGAGTTTGTAGGTTTCTAGGAAGGATAAGGATGGGATTTTGAAGCCATTCCATGTGCAAGCTCATGCAGAGTTTGCCCTTGTGCTAAATAGTGCAAATTTGTGAGTTTTCGAGTGTGTTTTTTGTAAGAGTTTGGTGTTTTTGGTTGAGTATTTCATATTAGTTTGGGTTGCTGCTTTATTTCAGACTTTAGATGTTAAAATAGAGCTGAATATATGTATTTTTTCATGATTATACTTCTATGATAGATTATTAGTGTTTTTGTAGAGTTTTCCGGCTATTCTGTGTTATTTTCGGGAGCCCGATGAGCATTATTTTTGTCTTCCATTTGGGAGCTGTTGTGTAAAAGTTATACAGATCTAAAAATGTCATTTTTAAGGCTGTTATTCTGCTAAAATTTTTGTAAAAATTTTCATTTTCAGATTTATTAATAATATGTGAAGTTGTGAAATTTTTGGCACTATTACGGACATACCCGATTTGGGGTTTATTGAGAAATTGGTGGATCTTTGTAATATTGGTTGTTTGATTTTGAAAATATTATTAGAGGCTTGAAATATCATTAAAAAATTAAAAAAAGGGACATTTTAGTGGTATCAGAGCTATGATCTTGCCAGCCTGAGGGTTTGTAGAAGTTTGCATGCAACCAAGTGAAAGAGAAAAGAGATATTTGCAGCGAGAAAAGAATAAAGAAATTTTGATCAAACCTCCAGTTAAAAGTAAAAGTACAAAATCCAAGGAAGGAAAAAGCATGGCTGATCAAGATGAGATGGAAAATAAATTTTTTCAAGACATCCAAAATACTCAGAAGCAAACAGTGGATAGTTTGGTAGAAACTAGAGAGGCTTTGCAGATATTGACAGAAAAATTGCAAGGAGTTGCATCTATTAATGAGAAAGGGAGCACTTCAGAGGAGCCAAAAAATTTGAAACCCACACCCTCTAAATCAACAAAAACTATTTTCCTGCCTGTAGATGAGTCACCAGAACCAAATCTAGCCCTTAATCTTGTGGAAGAGGTTACAGGTAACTTGATTGCATTAAGAGCTACTTACAATGGCTTAGATGATGAATTTTGTAGTTTAGTTCCTTTTAGAGAATATGTGGATATGATGAACACTTTGATGCCCAAGAAAGAGAACAAGAGGGAGCATGACATAAGTGGAAGAGAGCTCAAAAATAAAATAAGCAAGTTTACAGCACCTACTTTTGATGGAACAAATAAAATTTCAGCTAGAGCATGGCTACAAAAATTACAAACTTTCTTCACACTTAACCTCATGAAGGAGAGTGATGCTGTTCAATTTGCAAGTCTACACTTGGAAGATCCAGCCTATGATTGGTGGTATCATGGAATGATTACTCAAGGTCATGATCAGGTAACTACATTTGATGATTTTAGTTAAACAGTGATAGATAGATTTGACCTCAAGGATGATGAAGAGTACTTTAAAGAATTGTCAAAGTTGAAGCAAACCAAATTAGTTAATGAGTATATAGAAGAGTTTCAAAAAGTGGTTGTTATGGTACCTAATATGAGTGAAAAGAGGATTGTTTATCTTTTTCTTGATGGTTTAGAATATTCTGTTAAGGGTCTGGTTAAGGCTTTCTCACCCTCAACCTTATAGGAAGCTATCAAAAGAAGCTTGCAACTTGAAACTTGCATGCCTATGAAACCAGTCACTAATCAAAAACTCCCAAATCTTTGGCAACATAAGGGGAATTTTCAGAAAAAGACTTTCCCAACACTACCACCAAAAGATGTGATAAATGTGGCAAAAAAAAGGTAGATGAAGAGACTAGGAGTGAATTACAAAGGAAAAAGCTTTGTTTTACTTGTAGAGAACCATGGGTTCTAGGACACAGATGTTTGGGGAAAGGTCAAGTGCACTATATTGAAGTTGCTTCAGAATCTGATTTAGATGAGCATGAGAAATTTTATGACACTAAGGAGGAGGTAGAAGAAGAGAAAGAAAAAGAAATCAACAAGGATGGCACTTTAGCAGCATTATCAGGAGTCCCAAGATACCATCCCTTTCAAATTCAAGGGGTACTAGCAGGGCAAAGGTTGACAGTTCTTCTTTATAGTGGGGCAACTCACAATTTTATTGATGAGGGATTTGTCATGAAAAGAGGGCTTAAAGTAGAAGATTTTGAAGGATTCAATGTTACTGTAGTTGATGGATTCACTATCCCTTGCACACGAGTGGTGAAACAACTCAAGATGACCTTAGGAGATTATGAGTTATGTGATGACTTGCATGTTGTTGGCATTGGGGAGACAAATCTTGTATTGGGTGTTCAATGGTTGCACTCTATTGGAGGCTATTACATGAACCATCAAACTATGGAGTTTAAATTTCATTCCAATGGTAAAGAAGTCTTATTGAGAGGCTTATCAAATGGAGCACCTAAGGCGGTCTCTGCAAAGAGGATGGAGAGGACTTTTTGAAGAGGACAAGTAGCATGGGTAGTAGGAGTCATAATCCATCCAACAAGCTCTCCAAAGAATCAAGGTAATTTCCATTTTGAAATTCACAATATTCTTGATAAGCATAGTATAGTTTTCAATGACTTACCTCCATGATTACCACCAAATAGAGGTTTTGAGCATGTTATAGAGTTAGGATAGGGTGCCAAACCAGTTATAACAACCCCATACCGCCATCTAAGAGGTTATAAGGAAGAAATTGAAAAAACTATTAAGGAACTCCTAGACATGGGATTCATAAGGCCTAGCTCCAGTCCATTTGCATCATCTGTGGTACTTGTCAAGAAAAAGGATGGTACAATGAGAATGTGTATAGACTACAGGGCTCTAAACAAGAAGACCATAAAAAATAGGTATCCCATACCACGCATAGATGAACTCATTGATGAGTTACATAGTGCTATATACTTCTCAAAACTTGACTTAAGATCAGGGTACCATCAAATTCGAATGAGGGGTGAAGATGTGGAAAAGATTGCTTTTAGATGTCACTATGGGCACTTTTAATTTCTTGTTATGCCATTTGGCCTCACTAATGCACCTGCAACATTCCAATCTTGTATGAATAACGTATTTAGCCAACATCTTCAAAAATTTGTTTTGGTATTTTTTGATGATATCTTGATTTACAGTAAAACATGGGAAGAGCATCTAAAGCACATAGACACTGTTTTGGGAATCTTGGAGCAGCAATATTTCTATGCTAAGCTATCTAAATGTCAGTTTGGTTTGACAGAGATCCTATATTTGGGACATATTATAAGTTCTAAAGGAGTGCAGGTTGATCAACAAAAAATTCAAGCAATTTTGGATTGGCCTCCACCCACTAATCTTATACAGTTGAGAGGTTTCTTTGGGTTGTGTAGCTACTATAGGAGATTTTCCAAGGGATTTTCTTAGCTTGATGCCCCCTTGACTGATTTGACAAAGAAAGGATCTTTTGTTTGGATAGAAGAGGCACAAAAAACATTTGATAAGCTTAAGAAGGTAATGAGTTCATGCCCTGTGCTTGCAATTTTAGATTTCTCTTTACCTTTTGTTGTTGAATGTGATGCTTCTGGAGAAAGTATAGGGGCTGTCCTAACTCAAAGGGGACATCCAATAGCATTTGAGAGTAGAAAACTAAATCAATCAGAGAAAGGTTACTCCATCTATGATAAGGAAATGTTGGTAATCATGCATGCACTTCATAAGTTTAGACAATATTTGGTATGTGGGAGATTCATTGTAAAGACAGACCATAATAGCCTCAAGTTCTTCTTGAACCAAAGTGATTTAAATATTGTCAACAAAAATGGGTAAGCAAATTACAAGCTTATGATATTGATATTGAATACATGAAAGGAAAGAATAATGTGGTTGCTGATGCTCTCTCAAGAAAGTCCACTCTGTGTTCCTTAACATCTATCTCTGCTGATTAGAAAGTCTTCATAATTTTAGAGTATGCTAAAGATTCCTTTTCCACCAAGATTTTGGATAAGTTAGTGGATGATAATAGGTACAAGGTTCTTGATGAATTGATTTATTACAAGAATAGAATCTTCTTAGTGCCAGGATCAAAAACTAAGGAGAGGATATTGAGGGCCTTTCATGACACACCTTTGGCTGGTCACTAGGGATACTTCAAGACATATAGACAAATTTGAGAGTGGTTTTCATGGAAGGGTATGAAGGAGGATGTCCTTAAACACATTAAGGAATGTATGGTATGCCAACAAAGCAAGAGTGAGCAAAATTTTCTTGCAGGGTTGTTGCAGCCACTTCTTATTCCTGAACAAAAATGGAAAAGTATTTTCATGGACTTCATCACCGGGTTGCCCAAGGTTCAAGGTAAGGATTGCATATATGTGGTGGTAGATAGACTAACTAAGTATGCACATTTCTTTCCTATCACATCTGATTTCAAGGCATCACAAGTGGTTGAATTGTTCTTCAAAGAGATTTTTAGATTACATGGCTTGCCTAGAAACATTGTCAGTGACCGGGATAGTAGATTCCTCAGCTCTTTCTGGAAGGAGCTCTTTCATTTGGTAGGAACTGAACTCACTCCCAGTACTATCTATCACCCTCAAACAGATGGACAAACAAAGATAGTTAATAAATGGATAGAGGGATATTCGAGGAACTATGTTTCAAATCAACAACATGCTTGGGTGAAATGGTTGCACCTAGGGGAGTATTGTTACAATACATCTCATCACATGTCTATTGGTATGCCTCCTTTTCATGCTCTTTATGGTTATGATGCCCTTTTCTTTGTTGATTTAGTACTTTCAGATAGTAGAGTACCTGTAGCAAGTGATTTCATCAAGCAAAGCCAAGACATAATAAGGTCCCTTAAGGATAATCTACAACATGCACAGAACCAACAAAAGTTGTATGCTGATAGAAAAAGAGCTAAAAGATCTTTTGAGGTGGGAGATTTGGTATTTTTTAGGTTGCAGCCATATAAGCAAAGCACCTTGAAGAGGAGTGGGGCTGAGAAACTCAAGCCAAGGTTCTATGGGCCTTATAAGATCACCAAGAAGGTAGGAGAGGTAGCTTATGAATTGGAGCTCCCACCAAACAACAGAATACATAATGTTTTCCATGTATCTTGCCTGAAGAAGGTTTTAGGCCAGCAGACCATAGTATCTATAGAATTACCACCTCTTGATGATGAAGGAAAATTAGATTTGATACCAGAAGAGATTTTGGATACAAGAGAGAAAAGATTGAGAAACAGGAGCATCATAGAGCATTTGGTCAAATAGAAAGGATTACCACTGGAGGATGCAACTTGGGAGAGAGCACATATTCTTGAACATTCCAATCTTCATTGCTTGAGGAAAAGCAATATTTGGGAGGGGAGGACTTGTCATGTCCCCTTTTCAAATATTTAAAAATAATAATCTTTGCTAACGCAGGCAGGCCCAAAAAAGGTGAAGTTTCGGAAAAAGGGGCTAATCTTTGGAAACCAATGGACTAATAAATAAAATTATTATTAAAATATGTTTTATTAACCCCTCTTGGATGTAAGTTAGGGTTATGCCCTCTTTTAAGGGATTTGGAGGCATTTTGGGCTCATTCCAGAACTTGATTTTCGCTTATTGCTTTGTTATTCTTCAGAGGCTGCCAAACCTATGGAGAAGGAGACCCAAGGATGGGAGTTTGTAGGTTTTTAGGAAAGCTAAGGATGAGATTTTGAAGCCATTCCATGTGCAAGCTCATGCAGAGTTTGCCCTTGTGCTGAACAGTGCAAATTTGTGAGTTTTCTCGGTGTGTTTCAGACTTTATTTCATATCAGTTTGGATTGCTACTATATTTCAGACTTTAGATATTAAAATAGAGCTGAATATATGTATTTGGTCGTGATTATACTTCTGTGATAGATTATTAGTGTTTTTGTGGAGTTTTCGGGCTATTCTGTGTTATTTTCAGGAGCTCGATGAGCATTGTTTTTGTCCTCCATTTTGGAGCTGTTGTGTAAATGTTATACAGATCTAGAAATTTCATTTTGTAGGCTGTTATTCTGCTGAAATTTCTATAAAAATGTTCATTTTCAGATTTATTAATAATATGTGAAGTTGTGAAGTTTTTGGCACTATTTCAGACATACCCGATTTGGGGTTTATTGAGAAATTGGTGGATTTTTGTAACATTGGTTGTTTGATTTTGAAAATTTGATTAGAGGCTTGAAATATCATTAAAAAATCAGAAAAAGGGACATTTCAATATCTCCAATATATGATACTTGTATCAATAATTTGCAAAATAAGTTATCAAAAGAATAAACATCTCAACTATGCAAAAACCAATGGTAGTAATTTCATCAAGTACATTATTTTTAAATTTCCATATAAATTTTAAATGTGAACATGCATCTTTTTGTATTCAAATTGCTATTGGGCATTGCATCGTTGACATTTTTGAATAATTACTCATTTGAATCTTTGTAGTTTGTGGATATTGTCTATTTTCTTTCTCTCTATTCACTCTTTTGTATTGGTAAATAAATAAAAGTCAAGTATGAATTTAGGTATATTTTTTTTAAAGAAAAAGCAGAAAACCACATAAATTTATTAAAAAATAATCTAGTTCAAAGCTCCGAGGAAAGAACCAAAAAGAAAACCTCCCATCCTTGTTAAAAAAAAGGAAATTGCTAATAGTTGATTTCAACAAGAAGAGAATCAGAGAGAAACTAATCCTAACAAGCCAATTTGATTTTAGAATAATCCCAGGCACAAGAGCCCTTAAGGAAATTCACCCCTAAATTGACTAGCCAATTAGCATCTTTATTGGCCTCCCTATAGCAATGATATATTTTGAAACCTTGAAAATGAGGGAGGAGTTTACTAACCTCAAGAAGAATGTTTTGGAGTTCCCAACTAATGATCGAATTTGCAATGAGAGCTAAAGTAATTAGTTGGGAGTTCCCTTCAATATGGACATGATCATAACCAAGAGAGATAGCTAAATGGATCCCATCCAATAACATAGTAGCCTTGACCACGTTGTTCGAATCATCAGGGATTTGTGAGAACATAGCCATGAGTATATGACCAGAGGATTTTGTAGATCGGCTTGAGTTCTAGATTTTTTTGGGTTCCCTTTAGAAGCATTTTCAAAGTCTAATTTGACAAAAGGAACTACTAGTTCCTCCTAACTAACATGCCTTCTCATCCCAAATATTGAAATCTTCCCAATTAAGGCTACCTTGAAAGGAATTTTAATAAGTTTCCAATTGTTCAATATCACATTTTCCATTGAGGTAAAAAGGGAGGAAAATGACTTTGCATGCATTGCATAAATTTTAACTAGTTCTAAAATTGTAGATTCCAACTTGTCAAAAACTTTTTGAAGTGAAGAGAAATCCTTCCTAAAGATCCTTTTGTTTCTTTCCCACCATACAACCCACAACACAACTGACAAGATAATTCACCAAATTTCAGAAAAGAAAGAGCCTCTATCTAACAAAGGCCAACCAATAGAAACCTAAGTGAGGGATGAAGGGAGAGGACCATTCCAACTAAGCTTTTTGAGTGCCCATATCCAACAAATTTGAGAAAAATCACAATTAAGTAAAAGATGATTGACATCTTCTATGACCTTGTCACACAAAACACAAGAGAAAAACTCAATAATACCCAACCTCTTGATTCTATCACTTATGAGAATCCTATGTTGAAGAGAAATGGATGATATAATCCTCTCCTTTGGGAGTACAAGTTCAAACCAATAGAATTTACCATTTATCTTGGAGGGCACTGGTCCTCCCTGAGTGAATGATTTGTAACCATTCTTGACATTATATTTGCCACTTGAAAAATTATCCCATATAAGTTTTTCATTCTCCTTAGAATATTTAATTAGATTCTCTAATTAATAATGTTAATGAGATGATATTTCTCATTTGATAGTATATCCATGTCTGATAGGTCTTTCCAAACTATCACTAAAAAACCAGCATGCTACTGCAAATGGAAATAATAACAAACTTTTGTTCCTCAATGCTACTCCAAAGTGTGTTGGACATGTGGCATGGTTGCTAATGAGGAGATTGATGGCTTACCATTCCATGAACTAGTCCAAAATAAGGCATGTTTTCTTGATTTGTTAACCCAAGATAAATGAGGCAAGATGATGCTTTTTCTTTTCATCATAAAGTTCCACATTGTTGATCCCTAAGGAGCATTCCTCCTTGTGAAAATGCACTCTAGGTTGTCATTATAAAGATATTTTTCTTTGATTATCTTACCTCATAGAGAGGAAGGTTTTTCAAAGAATTTCCAAGAAAGATTGGTCCCTAAATTAAGACTCCTTTCATTCAAGTTATGGATCCCCAAACTGCCATCGTCTCTAGAAAGACAAAGTTTATGCTAGCAAACTAGAACAAGTTTCTTCAAATCTTTCAAATTTCTAATACAAATAAAATTCTAAAGGGTCTTCTTGAGAGAATCAAACATAGGTTTTGGGATTGAAAGCTCCAACATAATACAATTTGGGATGGTTCTAAGAGACGATTTGACCAAAAGATTGCCTCTTGCAAAGGAAATCCATCTTGCCTTTTAGCCAACAATTTTGTCCCTAACTAATTGAGTGATGGATACCCAATGAGTAGATTTACTCACACCTTGGAAGAAGGGGATGCCCAGGTATTTGTTGGGAAGATCAGCTACCTCAAAGTGAAAGATTCTTTGAATATCCAACTTCACTTGTTGATTCATATTAAAGAAGAATTCTTTAGATTTGTTTCAATTTAGAAGTTGGCCTGAGACTAAAAAATATGTCTAAATGGTATCCCTAATGACTAATGCCTCTCTGATTCCTCCTTCTCCAAAAATTAAAGCATCATTCATGAATAAATTTTGTGTAAGAGAGACTTGAGACTATTTTATTATAATGCCTTTCTATACCCCCAAACCATGTTTGTATTGAATAAACCTACTCATACCTTCAACTAAGATAATGAATAAGTATGGTAAGAGAGTCACCTTGTTTGACACCTTGTGATGAAGAAAATAGCCCACAAAGAGTTCCATTAACCAACTCTAAATTTTTTTCCCTTGAAATACAAGATATAATCTATTTAATCAATTTACAATGCCCTTTTGCTCCATAACTTGTCTTAGAAAAGACTATTTCACCTTGTCATAAGCCTTTTTCATATCCAATTTAAGAATCATAGATAGAGAACCTAAAAGAATAATAGAGTGGAGAACTTCATGTGCCACAAGAGCACCCTCCATTGTTTCTCTATCTAGAGATGATAAACATGATGATTTAGGCCAATCGTGAAGAAATTGTCTTGGAGATAATTTTGTAAATGGTGTTGCATAAAGCAATGGACCTAAAATATGAAAAAAGAGGTTGGATGCAATAATTTCAGTATCAAAGATATAAGACTGGTGTTAAACTATTTTAACATGTTGCCATGAATCCTAGATTTCTCTCTAACATGTAAAATATCTATCCTAAAAAAATCCTAGCATTTTTGAAAAAAAGAGAGGGGTGAAGGTGTTTGAACTAGGAGTCTTATCTACTGCCACATCAAAAAAAATTGTGCCTTAACTCCTCTAGAGAGAATGGTTGCTTCAAAATTAAGTATTCTAAAGCTGAGAGAAGAGAGGGAATGTAGTCTAAAACATCAATGTTGCCATGAAAGGTATCTATGGAATTTAGAAGGTCATCAAAAAAGTGGATTGCTTCCAATTGAATTTGTGATTCCTCTTGAATAAGTGTATTATTCAAGTGTCCCTAATTTCAAAGATGGAAATTTTATGTCTTTTAACTTTAACCGAGGCTTGAAAAAAACTAGTGTTCCTATGCCCTTCTAGGAGCTAAAGTTCCTTGGAATGTTGTCTCCAAAAGATCTCTTCATTTAAGTGTTTAAAATATTTATTCAAGTGTATGTTGTCTTTGATATTACAAAAAGAGATAATCCTTTACCAAGAAATCAGTAATAGCGAAGCTCACTCAATCATCGAAGGAAGTTTCCTCTGTGTCAAACATTATGTTACAAGTATGTTTAGAGACAATATTGACAGAGATCAGTTAGTTAATGAAGCTAAGAATGTATTGGCCAAGTTGAATCAGTTATGAAAGGAAATTTAGAATTAAGTTTATTCTAACCAAGTTAGGTTGGTTAATGTTAGAACTCTTGTTCTAACTGAGTTGTTTAGTGATCAGAGGGATCTTCTATGTTAACTAAGTACTCAACTCTGTATTAGCTGACTATCAACATATTAAGTCTGATAAATTTATTAGTTAATACAAGCCAACTAAAGGGAGGATTAAAAGAGTATTTAGGCCAACTTGACAAGGTGAATCATATAAATGAAAGGTAAAGTTGAGGTTTGAAATGTGGAGTTGAAGAAGATGAATTAAGGAAGCAAAATTGGAAGGATATATAAAAGAGGGAAGAGTATCCAAGTTGACTGAAATGCAAAGAAAATTCTGATCAAGGAGACTCAAGTAATCAAGCTAGAACAAAGATCTGAATCAACAAAGTCAGCTACATCAAAAATTAGGTTAAGTCATTATTACTCTCTAATAATTGTGGCAGTGAATCAAATATCCTAACAGAGTTATCTTAAGAACTATTTTATCAAGCCCTTTAACAAGGTGGCATTTCTATATTAAAGTGTCTGAAGACTTCTAATAAGGCCACTCCTAATAGGGTGAATTAAATCATCTAATAGGGTCACACCTAACAATATGTTTTGTAACCTTGAATAGGTTTGGCTCCTAACAGGGCTCAATTTAGAAGAGTGAAATTTTGTAGCTAGTTGCAATTGGTGGTTTTTCCAAATTTGGTTTGCACGTTAAATATTGGCATCTCTTTTGTTCATGTTATTTCTTTTATGCCTATAAAACTAAGTTAATAAATTCTAATAACATTAAATATATTAAGATCCAATTATCTTTGTGTTAATTGAGTAACAACAGAATATTCTAGCTAATTCTAAGGCCAAATGGAAAGTGGGAAATGGAGAGAACATCCTCTTCTGGTATGAAAATTGGCTAATTCAGGGCCCTCTAATTAATAACCCCATTTATCATAATTGGGACAATACCTATATAAGGTTATTCAGAATGAAAGTAAGAGACTATAGGATGGACCAGGGCTGGAGAGACATGTCTCTAATTTCAAATGATCTCAACCTAATAATGGTGATGTTGAACTCTTTGATTTTGAATAATAATAAGGATGAACTAATATGGGAGGGTAATCCAAGTGGATCCTACTCAGTGGCCTAAGGGTACAACTCCCTTTGGAGCCTGAAGTAAAAACCTATTTGGGCTAAGGCCTGACAACCTAGCCTTATCCCTAAAATTAAAATTTTCTTTTGGCTAATGCTTCAAGATAAAATTCTTACTTTGGGCAACTTGGAAAAAAGAGGTCAGTATATCCCTCAAAGACATATTCTTTACAAGCATCAATTGGAGATAGTTAATCACATCTTCATCTTTTTCCCTTATTCTATGGAGGTTTGAGAATATCTCACCAAGATCTATGGGGTCAGTTGGTGCAAAAAAAGAAATATTTTGGACTTCTTTTGTTAATGAGATAGCATGTACAAAGGTACAAATTTGCATAGTATAAGCATATGGACTTTGCCCCACTTCTACTGGGGAGTATGGAAGGAGATAAATAATTGAAATTTTAGAGATAGGGAAGCTCTTGCTAATGTGCTTGCAAATAAAATCAACAACATTATGAGAGAAAATTTTTGTATCATGAAGGGTGGAGATCTTGATGAAGGGGGCAACAATAAGGATAGGGAGAAGGCCATGAGAATGACAAGATAGGGGGTCAAGTGGAGTCTCCCCCCTAATGGTTGGCATAAAGCCAACTTTGACAAAGTGACTAAAGGAAACCTTGGTCCTTCGAGATGTGGAGGTATCATCAGAAATAGTCATGGTATGGGAATTGCTTCTCTCTCCTACCCCTTGATAATCTAGAAAATCACTATCCTGAAGCTAGTGTTGCTCTCCAAACTACTAAACTAGCACTATAAGTGGGAGCCAAAAACTTATGGATGGAGGGGGACTCAAACAATATCATCAAATGTATAAAAGATTCTCTTCAATCTTCTTGGTCCATTGCTAACATAGTGGAAGAAATCCATACTACCCTTGGAAAATTTGAGAGTGTGCATGTCAACAATGAGTGTAGGGAATCCAAATCAATAGTTGATTGGTTCACCAACGAGGCAGTCGAGAAAGAAATAGTGATAGTATGGACCATCGAGGAGAATATTCCATTAGTTGCATAAGGCCTAATTGATCAAGAGAGGATCCAGGGAGGTACAGGAGAAATCCCCAGTTAATTATGGAAACTAATGCAAATATATGCAATAGCCAATGCATTAATGGAAAATATAGGAGGAACTAGCGGATGACATATTTAGTTTCTAATTGCTATGCTTTATGGGTTGCAAAGAACCATGTTTATGTGAAAGGCTATCACTCAGCTTACCAAGATGGTGGGAGAATGGAATGGAAGGGAACTAGTTGGAGATGTGGACAAATGGAAATAGAGAACCAAGGTCTGGGAGAAACTTGAAAAGGAAGGCATCGCTAACTACATTGCCAAGATTCATGGGTATGACTCAGTGATTACCAATCTCATGTTAAACTCTTGGAAGGATGGCAAGTTTAAGATTGATGGGGGGTCACATCATGTCAATGTGGAGGTCATCACCCATTATACTAAAATCCCTAATGAGGGTTTGAAGTTCTACAGAGACAAAAAAGTTTTTGTGAATGCGGTGCATGATATTTCCAAGAAGATGGAAGAGAAGAAGGAGCTGGTGGAAAGTGAGACTTACTATGAGATGGACTCAATTAAGAAACTCTAGAGGTATGTGCTAAGGGCTATCATTGAGTTTATTTCTCTAGATACAAGGTTTGATAGGGTTAGAACACATCATTTTGTTTTCCTTAATCGTTTCTATTATGGAGCTAAGGTTTCTTTTCCTTGTTATCTGTATTCTTCCATGAACAAGAATATTTTAGGGTATAAGAAGAAACCAAGTGCTAATCTTGCCCTACATTAGGGTTTACTTCTTTTTCTTTTTGAGTATTTTAAAGCCAAGTCCAAGAGTAAATCCTTGCCTCATAATATGGTTGCTTCTAAGGAGACAGGGAGCTCTAATTTCTCTTCAAACATGGAGGAAATCTAGAGCTTAAGCTTAGAGGAGGAGGAAGAATATCATTCATCGAGGAAGAAGACTAGGAGGAGAGACAAGGAAAATCCCACTCCTAGTAAGACTCCTTGCAGGAAAATTCCTAGGGGCCATGTGTCCAAAATAACTGGTCAGGGGGAAGAAGAGTACAATGAGAAAGGAGAAGACATGAACACAGATAAGGAGAATAAGGGGGTGGACGTTGAGACTAGAGAGGAGCTAGATGGTAACCCCAAAAAGAAGTAGAGGAGGAATAAGGAGGAGGAAATGCAACTAGAGGGGAAAAATGATAAGGGGCTAGAGATCTCTATGCTCCCTCCCCTTCCCATTCCCCGATAGGAGCAAGATAATGAGAAAATGGAGTAGGAACACATAAGTGGTGAGGTTTTAATAAAATATAGGTGTATGGCTTAGAAAAACTTCAATGCCAAAACCTCTAAAATGGGAATTGTCAGAGAAGCTATGAACCCCCAAATCCTTAAAGATAAAGATGGCAAGATCCAATTAGAAGAACAAATAGAACAGACACTAGTGGCCATTACTAACAATGCAAGTGAAGTGGGCATGAATTTTCTCAGCAATGCAAAAAAATAACATGATCGATAAACTCTGATCTATAAAATGGCTCTTTCATGAGTTGTAAGAGGTAAAAGAAAGAATGGGATATATGGAAAGCTAGGGGAAGAAGAATGAGCAAGGGAACCCAAAAGACTAGGGTGATTGAATCAAGATGGTTGAAGAAAGGATGAAAAATATGAAGAACTTTAACCACAACATGGCTAACTAGATGCTTACTATTTTGAATTCTCTCAATGATAACATTGTTAGTCATAGTGGCAAGCTGAAAGCTAGGGGGATTGTCATAGAGAATGATGGGGAGGACAATGATGAAGATAGGATGGAAGAGGACACAATAACAAACACAACTCAAAGCCACATGGATTGAAGCCATGAGAAGAACAAGGAGCTCTTGGTAGAGGATATTTAGATAGCCCACAAAGCAATAGAGAGCATCCAAGATCTCTAAAGGAAGGCAAGAAGTAAGTGAAGAGTTTTCAAGTTTGATCTTTGGATACTATTTTCTTGGTAGGTTTCTTTATTTTTGAATTTTTGCCTGTCTTTCATTTTAGCTTTTCTATTGGTCGTCATGTTTTTGCTAGGCATCTTTTTTTAACATGTAGCCCTTTTTATGTAAGAAATTTTAGGTTTGTGGATCCCTATAAAACCTTTTTTTATTAATAAAAAACAATAGAATATTCAATGTTAATCGAGTTTCAGCAAGGATTTGGTTTAAAGATATGTTAACATCTTAAGGGACTAGGATTTTTTTGTAGTAATTGATTTACCTATCCTTTCTTAGTTACTCCTTTCAATTTCCATCAATTGGTATCAAAGATATCAATGCTTGTAGATAAGGTTCCAAGGACCTATGCTAAAGATCAAGATTTCTTATAGAAGGAAAATTCCTAAGTTGAATTGAGATAACTTCCAAGCATGCTAATAACTCATTAAGCTACATTTGGAAACCATTAGAGACACAAGCTTAAAATACATAGAGAACAAGTATGTAGCACCTGTTGAACCCTGAATGTGGACCAAATTGTGCAAAACAAAAATCAAAATGTAATGATGATTGACATTTCTTATAATCTCTATTGTACTAAATTTGATGAATTCAAAGGTTTTCCTACTGTTCATGAAATGTGGATCAAGCTAAAAGATATCTATGGAGGACATGACAATGTCACACCTAAGCCAAGGTAGAAAGCTTAAGAGGATAGTTTGATCAAATGAAGATGAGAGAAGATGAAAAAATTGCATAATAGAATGAAAGAATCAAAGAAAATGTGAGTAAAATCAGTGGATCAAGAGGGAAAATAGATAATGTGGTAGTGGTCAACAAGGTACTTAGAGCTCATCTTTCTTTTTATGCAATTAGAGTTTTAGCTATTCAAGAAATGAAATGTGATCCAAAAAGTGATATCACTTTGGATGTACTATTGGGATGGTTGAAAACCTTTGAGTTAGACAACTTTGATAACTATGTTCCTAACTCTTGTAGCATTGAGTTTACATTTCAAGATAAACTATTACTCAAAAAAAAGAAAAAAATCTAAAGGCAAACAATTTGACTGTGAAGATGAAGATAATTCTGATGTTGACCTTGAAACCATTAAAGCCTTGTTTGCAAGAAGATTCCCTAAAGGTAAAGGAAAGTAAAAAGGTTAAATACCCCTAATTATTTTTCTTGTGAAGAAGTTGGTCACATTCTTGGAAGGTGTCCAAACAAAGAAGGTAAAGAAGGAAAGAAGTATAACAAGTACAAAGGCAAGAAATATTTTAAAAGCTACAAAGATTACAAGGATAAAAGTAAGAAATATTGTTACATGGCTAAACACTATGGTAGTAGTGATGATGATGAAATGGTTTACATTTCTATTAAAGATGAATAAGATGATGAAAATAATATGATGCCCCTCATTTCTCATATTAGCAAGAATAATACATGGATCATAGATAGTTTTTGTTCTCACCACATGTCTATTGATAAAACAAAATTTGAGCACTTGGAACACTATGATAGTGGGAGTGTTAGATTTGGAAATGACTAACCCTATTATGTAAATGGAAAAGGTTGTATTGCATTAACTAATGATCTTAGATGTAGAAATTCATACTAGCTTGAAGGAATGAAATACAATCTACTTAGTGTGGCATAGTTGAACAAAATTAGATTCAAGGTAGAATTCATAAATGGAAAGGCAAAGCTATTGGATGCAAAAGAAAATCTAGTTGAGACTGGAAATCAAACAAAAGGTATTCAATTCTATCTAGATATAACTGAATGTTCATGTTTCCCAGCACAAGTAGAGAAAAGTTGGTTATGACATAAAAGATTGTGTCATGTAAATTTTGATAAGCTAGTCAACACAAGAAATAATAAAAGAATGAGAAGCATTCCAAGTCTATGGAAACTTTATATGAGCATGTGCAAAAATTATCAAATTGGAAAGATGGGAAAGACAATCTTCAAAAGAAAGAATTATCATTTTGAAGAAGTTATGGAGCTGGATCATAGAAATCTTTGTGGACCTATTGGCATAGAAAAATATTGTGGAGATAAGTATTTCATTTTATTTATTGATGATTATTCTAGGATGATGAAACTGATGTACTTGAAAGATAAATCTAAAGCCTTTCAAAAATTCAAGTGGTATTTGGCTAGAGTGGAGAAAGAAACATGAAAGAAAATAAAATGTCTAAAGTTAGAGAGAGGAAGAAAATTCATCTCAGATGAATTCAATAAATTCTACAATGAAAGAAGAATCAAAAGACATGTATCTACACTCGGTACACCTTAAAAGAAAGAAGAAATAGATCCATTATGGATTGTGCAAGAACACCGATGATAGAGAAAAAAATGCAATCAAATACTAGAAGGAAGCAATCAGTACAACAATTCATACCTTAAACTGAGTTCAATTGAAGAAAGATACAAATCAAATACCATACATGAATTATGGTATGGCTATAAAGCTAATGTCTATTATTTTAAAGTATTTGGAAGAAAATGTTATATCTTAAAAGAAATAAGGAATGGAAAACTTGATGTAAAAAGTGATGAAGGCATATTCTTAGGATACTCCAACAAAAGAAAAACATATAAATGTTTGAATCTTACTACTCACAAGGTTATAGAAAGTGCACATGTAACAATTGATGAATATGTAGAATAGAGTGAAGAAAAATGTAACAAAGAACTTGAAAACTATAGAAACTTTATCTATTTTTAAATTGATACTTTACCTAAAATTCAAGTAAATGAAATTTTAAATTAATAGTCTTGCCACCCAAGTCCCCTAAATCTCTAGTTCAACCCATGTTGGAGCTAGTGCAACCTGAGCCACTTTTTAAGGGACCCAAGTCTTAGTCAGAAGGACTCAAGTTTCAAATAATAGATCTCGAGTCAAAACCTAAAGGATCCAAATTCTTAATAGTGGGACTTGAGCATGATTCAAAAGATCATTTTGAGCATGGTGAACCAAGTGAATCAAGTCCGAAATCAAGAAAGAGGGAACTTGGACTTTATAGATATATCAGAATGCATCACGCACCAAGGAAATCATTGGAGATTAGTCAAAAGGTATAAGGACAAGGAACAAGTTAAAAGATGCATGTTTTCTTACCGAGTTTGAACCTAGAATTGTTAAAGATGCACTAAAAAATGAAAGTTGGATTGAGACAATGAATGAAGAGATTGAAAAAAATTGAAAGGAAAAAAACTTAGACTTTGGCTCCTAAACCCGAGGAAAAAAATGTAATTGGCACAAATGGGTATTTTGAAATAAGTTGCATGAAAATGAAGAAGTATCAAGGAATAAGGAAAGGTTAGCATGAAAGGGTTATGCTCAAGATGGTATTGATTATTGAGAAACATAAAGGATTCAAAGTATATCATATGAATGTAAAATTATCTTTCTTGAATGGAATCCTAGAAGAAGAAATGTACATTGAGAAAGCTTCAAAGCTTTCATAGATTATAAAAAAAATGGATATGGTTTGAAGATTACACAAAGCTATATATGGTCCCAAACAAGCCCTTAGAGCTTGGCATGAAAGACTACATAGTTATTTGGTAAGAATTAGTTTTCAAAGGACAAATAAAAACAATAGTTTATACATCTAAGAAGGACCCGAAAAGAAGAAATTGTAGGAAAGTTTTTTTATAGCTAATATATTATTCATTGGACATGATGACTTATGCAAATTTTGTTATGAGGAAATGAGTAAAGAATTTGAAATTTCAATGTTTGGAGAGATTAATTTCTTTGTTGACCTAAAAATTTAATAGAAGGATGACATCTACATTATTTAATCAAAGTATATCAAGGAGATATTTAAGAAATTTGGAATGGAGGAGTCCAGAACACTTGGATGACCTATGTCTACTGGACATAATCTTTCCAAAACTAATTATTCTAAAGAGGTGGATCAAACTACATATAGATCAATGATTGGAAAACTTCAGTGTGTAGAACATACATGACCTACTATTGCATTAGTAGTTGGTATGGTGGCAAGATTTTATGATAATCAAAAGGAAAATCATATGATGACAATAACAAGAATTGTGAGGTATCTAAAAGATACTGAAGATTATGGTTTTTGGTATAAAAGGGAAGACAATTCTGAATTAAAATCCTTCACATATGTTGATTGGGCAGGAAGTGTTGGTGACATGAAAAGTACTAGTGGTGGTGCATTCTTTCTTGGAAAGAGGATTGTGTCTTGGAAAAGGAAGAAATTAAAATACATCTCTTAGTCTACAATAGAAGAAAAATATATTGCAGTAGTAGTCAATTTTTCCAATATAATTTGGTTCAAACAACTATTGTTATGTATGAAGGAAGAAATCAAGGATCTAGTGGTTATCTTATGTAATAACACCAGTGTAATTAACATATCCAAGAATCCAGTGATGCATACTAATACAAAGCATATTGCAATAAGATATCATTTTCTGATAGAATTAGTGCAAGACAAAGAGGTGAGATTGGAATATGTGAATACAAAATAAAAAATTGTAGACATATTCACCAAACCATTACCTAAGGATCACTTTTGTATCTAAGAGGTAATATAGGGGTCATTCCCCTATTTGAAGCTCACTAAAAAAATATTTTTGATGCATCAACCAAACATTTGAAGATCAATCAAGTTAATGAAGTATTGTCTGAATAGATTGCATATGAATTAGTACATCAGGTACATGGAAAATTCATTAAATGTTGTCTTTGGCATGAAATGTCAAAGAGGTAGATTTTGGTGTCATATTAGAGAAATTTTGTATTAGTAAGTTAGAGGGAGAGATTTCAGTATGAAAAATCAGAGAATTCAAAGAAAATCATTCCAGATGGAGAGATTGATGTTAGAGGGAGTTCTCATTGATAGATGGGGTTCTGATAGATAAGAATCAAAATGAGATTAAGAATATCATCATTACTTTTTTTTTTCTCTAAAAATTTATTTGTACTATGACATGTTGTGTTGCTATCAATGCCAAAGAGGGAGATTGTTAAAAATAATTATTCAATTGTATGTTGTCTTTGATGTTACACAAAATGAAAAGCCTTTATTGAGGAGTCTATGATATTTGAGCTCACTTGGGCATCAAAGGTAGTTTCCTCTATATGTTGAACATTTTTTTACAACTAAGTTTAGAGACAATATTGATGGAGCTCAGTTTATTAATGAAGCTAAGAATATATTGACCGAGTTCAGTCAGTTATCAAAGGAAAGTTAGCATGAAGTTTGTTCTAACTGAGTTGGGTCAGTTAACATTATAACTCATGTTCTAACTAGGTTGGGAAATGAAGGGATCCTTTGTGTTAACTAAGTACTCAATTCTATATTAGCCAATTGCCAACATATTAAGTTTGATAAATTTATTGGTTAAAACAAGCCAACTTATGGGATGATTAAAAGAGTATTCAAGCTACCTTGACAAGGTGAATAATATAAATGAAAGGTCAAGTTGAGGATTAAAATTTGGAATTGAAGAAGATGAATTAAGGAAACAAATTTGGAAGGATATATGTAAGAGGGCAGAGTATCTGAGTTGACCAAGCTGAAAAGAACATTCTGATCAAGCTGGATCAATTAATTAAGCTAGAACAAATATATGAATAATCAAAGTTAGTTGCATCAACAATCAGGTCAAGTAATTGCTACTCTCTAATAATTGTAGTAATTGATCAAATCTCCTAGCATAGTTAGCCTAACAACTATTTTAGCAAATCCTCTAATAAGGTGGCATATCTAGATTGCAGTTTCTAAAGATATCTGACAAGGTCACTCCTAACATGGTGAATTAAATCTTCTAATAGGGTCATACCTAACAGTGTATTTTGTAACCTTGAACATGGTTGGCTCCTAATAGGGCTCACTTTAGAAGAGTGAAAAACTATAAATAGTTGTAATTGGTGGTTTTCCCAAATAAGGTTTCCATGTTAAATATTGGTGTCTCTTGTGTTGATGTTATTTTCATTATGCTTCTTTAACTAAGTTAATAAAAGATAATCACATAAAATATCTTAAGATCTAATTATCTATATGTTAATCGAGTAATACCAGAATATTTAGTGTTAACTAAGTTTGAACAAGGATTTAGTTTAAAGATGTGTTGATATCTTAAGTGACTAGGATTTTTTTTCCGTAGTAACTAATTCATCCCTCCCCTCTCAATTACTCCATTCCATTTCCAATAGTAAGAGCACCTCATCCAAAAATTTTTTGAGCTCCAATTGAATTGCATAAATTGCCTCTCTTAAACCTTGCCTGATAACTCAGGAATTCCATTGATTAAGTAGTAGTTGAAACTTATGTTTCTCTATAAAGATATTACCGAAAGAGCATTCATTCTACTCCTTAATTTTAGCCTTCATATATACCAATCTCTTGGAAAGCTAAAACATCCTAGAACCCTTAAAGAAGGGGTTGTCATCCCACCACTACTGGAGAAGCTTTAGAAAATTTGGATCCAAGAGCCACATTTTTTTGAATTTAAAATAAGATCTTGGTTTAAAGGCCTTCAAACTTGTGGAGATAACTAAATATAAAGGGAAATAGTTTGATCCTTGATAAGGAAGGATGCTAGACATACCAAACCCATGATGTAGCACCCAATTTTAGGTAAGATGAAATCTGTCTAATCTAACCCCAATAAAATATGACCCCTTCCACTCGCTATTCCAAGTAGTAATACCATTTAACGAGATTTAGTTAATCAAGGTATTACCATCCATGAAATTCTTGAAATCTTGAGTGACTTTAGGAGAAGGAATGCCACTCCAACTCTTACCTACAAGCCTAGAGTATCATTGAAATCACCCTCCAAAATAACTCTCTAGTCCCTCAAATTGTGCATAATATTTAATAAGGCTACACATAATTTGTAATTATTAACAATTAAGATTGGACCATAAATATTTATAACCATGAAACTAAGATCAAAATACTTACCAACTAAAAATGACATTTACTATGTTGCCATAATATTTCTAGAACACCTAAAGGTCTTATGAAGGGAGATATAAAATAAGACCAATTTTCCAAGTTTTAAAGTATTTTGCTCCCAACTCTGTTGATAACTTTGTTTCTTGTAATAAAACTAAGCCTGTCAACTCATCAAGATCTAATCTTTGATAAGTCAAGATTTGTTAGAGGCATTTAAGCCTCTAACATTCTAGGACAAGAGCTTCATTAAGAGGTTGGAGAGCCATTCACTATCCTTTCGATATTGATCCACTTAGATATTTGGGCGGTAGCTACCACTTTACATTTCCTTGGAGACCTCTCAAATTTCAGATTGAGCTAAACTCCTGAGACAAATTCAGCTTTGGTTAAAAGAAAATTAGATTCTTTATCTCTAGTTTTTTTTACCAAAGAACAAATCCCAATTTTGGAAAAATCTACATCTGACTGGAAGATAGATAGAGAAACATCAACAGTAGAAGTCTTATTCTTTCCCTCTGATAGTAATAAATCTGAACTAAAATTTGAGAACACATTATATTCCAAAGAAACCTCCATAGCAATTCATTTAATTTCTCATCAGCAACTTCAAAAATATACTTGTCTAGAAAATTTTCCAAATCTTTCTCTAAAAGCCCATGAGTGTTGAGGTTCTTGTGATGATTATCTAAAAGGCTTGAATAAATAAGATAAGGAGGAATAGTAGGGCCAAGAACAGAAGTTGTTATAGGTCCTATATGTTTTCCAGTTATCACAGGTTCCCATGATTGAAGCGTGAGATGGAGAACATTTCTATTAACTATATAACTGTCTAAATTTATTGCCTGGTCACTAACACCTACAACTGAAACTGTGTATGAGGAAAGGAAAAATCTGTGACCTGATTCGTCTCGACTGTGGTATCAAGGGCCTACACAACTTTAGGGACTTGAGTCTCTGTAAGTTCTATTACCAAAATGGAAAGGCTTAATGAAGGAGAGGAATCCCCATGAGAAGATGATTTAACGTGATTGTACATTTCCTCTCCAAGATGTCTAGATTCAGAAGAATTAAACTGAAAGGTTTCCAAATTATCTGAAGAAGCTGCCACAGACTCATGAAGAAAGGGCAATGTCTAATCTGGACCTAGACCCATATCAATCATAGCCTCCAAATCCATACTCCCTTGATTGGCACTATGACATAGTTAAATCTCTGCCTTATCTGCATGAGAGAAACTAGTAAGGGCATGAGCAGCATGATGGGTCATTGTTACCTGGGGTATGTCCACATAGAGAATGGGGATGACTGCAATATCAGTTTGGAGTGATTGAACAAGATCGTCTGCCTCCGAATGACTTTTCACCAAACGATTGTGTTGAACTCCATTCATCGAAGAAATATCATTGGCTAAAAATATATCCAAGAAATTATTTTACAAATCTGGGGAGGGAACATATGCTTGGATTTGTTCCTCTTCTTGGAACATTGAGCATTTGCAAGCGAGAGAGGACAACTCTTAACAAACTCTATCTAAACCATTTGACTCTGCCCTGCATTCTGAAGAGCGGTGACCGAGGTTGGTTTCTTTACCACTGACATGATCTGGAGAGTCAAATTGTAACTTTTGTGCCAGATCTCCAAACTTGGATCTAAGAACGATGTTTGAAGGAAAGTCCTTTCTTAGGTATTTAAGGATACATATTCTAACCCGAAGATGTCTATCTTGGAAAGAGCATAAATCAATCCTCATGAAATCCATAAAATAATCCAATTGAAATCCTTATGTATAATTGTTATATCAATTAAAATATACAAAAACCCCCTGTCATGAAATCCAAACTTTCTTGTGTAAGGAAATAGTTTGTTGAAAAATAAGAAAACTATTATTATTAGTTTTATTACAAAAATGTCTAATGAATACAATTATGAAAACAACAAATAGGCTCGAAGTAAATTAGTTTTTTGCAATTATATCTTGTTGTATAAGAGGTACTTCGAAAATTTATGGAAGGGGAATATAAAATGTGATGTTTTGAGATTTTTAAGTATGCAGCGGTAATTATAAATGATCATTTATTTGTAGTATTGATAGCAGAGATATAAACAATATTTATTATTGTTATTTATCAAGAATTTTATTAATTTTTAGAGCTAATAATTATAATAATTTGTAAAAATAAACTTTTAATATGATTCTAGAGATTTTGAAAGATATGTAGAAATGGAAAGAGAAGTACGTGGAATGCAATTAATACAGAAATAGTTTTCTCCTGTTTCTAGTTAGTACATAGCATTAAAATATAAAATTATACAAAGAGGAACTTATATAAACTCAAATGCAATTCTAATGACTTTTTCATATTCTTTGTAAATGATATAAATATAAAAATAATTGAAGAAAAACTAATTCCAAACTTTCAAAAATGATAATCTTAATGAAATTTTAATATTTATTAGATTGTTTACATGATTAAGAAAACTAATATTTTCTTTTTTTTTTTGCAAAAAGAGGGGTAAAAATTTATTAAGACAGAAAGGAATACAACAAGGAGAGCTCAACAAGGAGCTCGATCCTGAGCAACAAGATCATCAAATTCTTGCACCATCTCAAAGGACAGTTGCCCCCTATCCCTAATATTCCAACCCGGATCATGACTAGAAGCCCATTTGGCTAAACAATCAGCAGGTCTATTCCATTCTCGCAGAATATACTTGAACCTAATGAACTGAAAAGAGGAAGAGAAGAAAAGAATTTGCTTAACAACAGTGTCCAGCTACCAACTAACATCCTCAAGCTCTTGCGAAGAAAGCATGTTCACCACCACCTGGGAATCAGACTCACAAATAATCTTACTCCATCCCCACAAGCAACACTGTTCCACAACATATAAAATAGCCTGAGCTTCCATGAGATTGTTAGTATAATCACCCTTATGAATTGAGAAGAAAAATTTAACATTCCCAGAACTACAACGAGCCACTCCGCCAATACCAGCCGGACCAGGATTCCCACGAGAAGAACCATCAGTGTTAATTTTCAGAACTCCATAGGGAGGAGGAGTCCAGTGCCCATCCCGGTTAACCCGACCCTTCCTCTGATGGTGAAGTTGCCTGGACATAGAAGGAAACCTATGAGCTGCAACCCCATCCTGCAGATGAAAATTGAGGCGATTACAGATAGCAAGATCAACCGGATCCATACCCCCATCAAGCTCACACTTCACAAGAATAGTTTCCTGGAGAGAATGTGATATTTTCCACCAAAGATGCAAAACACCAAGCCGAACATCTTGGAATATGCGACGATTCCTCTCCAACCAGATATGCCAAAGCATGAAAGATGGGCCAGCAATCCAAGCAACATGGAGAGAAGAAGACTTGGAGGGAGTACTACCCAAGCGAGCCCAGAACTCAGGCAAAGAGGAAGCATGCCGACAAGAGCAACCCCAAGCGCTCCACCAAAGGTGCCATATCTGAGTAGAATAGGAGCAATGGAAGAACAGATGGGAGACAGACTCCTCTCCATTACCACACAAAACACAATAAGAGGGGCCTTGAAATCCACGTTTACAAAGATTATCCCAGGTAAGACAATGGTTGTGAGCCACTAGCCACATGAAAAAATTGCACTTGGACCAAGAAACTTTATTCCAGACTTGCTTCCACCAAGGGACCTCAGCATCCCCAAATAATTGTCTAGTTATCTCCTGATACCCAGCAGAGACATGATATTTACCAGACAAGGTACCGCCCCAAGCCAATACATCTGGACCAAGCAAAGAGGAACACTCTCTAGAGGCCAGAATTTGAGAAAGCTCCTGATGATCCATGTCTATACCTCCAGGAGGCCAATCAGAGGAATGCTTCCATCTATAACCAACAACAGGTCCCAATTGATAAGGAGTCTTGTAATGAGCCACTTTATCCCATCCAGCGGCCAGAAAAGAGTTACAAAGAGGCTGAAGATGAGGGTATATGGATAAAATGGAAGGGAATCCATCCCAAGCATCAGACCAAAACAAAGCCTAAGAACCTCTTTTACATATCCAGAACAGACCCCTCTTCACCAACATCGCACCTGTCTTCAAAGTATGCCAAACCATTGAGCCACAACCTTCAAGAGGAAGTGCAAAAACAGAGCAAGGATTAGCACCATGAAAATATTTATGAGTGATAATACGAGCCCAAAGTTGATGTTGTCTAGAGCACCATCGCCAATAAGCTTTAGCAGCCAAAGCTTGTCTACTCAATAGAGCAGAACAAAGACCAAGACCACCCTCCTTTTTAGGCCTACAAATAGTTGCCCAATTAACCAAGCTCCATTTAGTACTACGCAAATTACCACTCCAAAGGAATTGTCAAGAAAGAGCATCAAAATCCTTGAGAAAGTAAATAGGTGCAGCATGAACCATGTTTCTATAAGTAGGAAGAGCTTGGATAATAGCTTGAAGAAGAGTAACCCGGGCAGCAGTAGAAAGCCATCTATGAGTCCAATGATTTACCTTATCCTGAAGCTTGGTAATCAAATTTTTCCAGAAGAGACGTGGCTGCCTGAAAACAGCAATAGGAATGCCAAGATAAGTCAAAGGAAGTGAACCTATCTGAAACCGTAGGATACCAACAATCCTGTGCTGAATAGAATTAGGAGTGTTAAAAAAGTAAATGAAAGATTTGTACTCATTAACTTTCTGGCCTGAAACTGACAAATAAATGTCCAAAGCATGTCAAAAGGCTTCAGCTTCCTTGATCCTAGCAAGACCGGCAAGAGCAGAATCATCAACAAATTGAAGATGGGAAAGAGAAGGTAAGCCATTACCCCACCGCCAGCCTTGAATAGAATTCTGGGACACCTGATGCTTAATGAATCTACCCAAGCCTTCAGCCATGATGATGAATAGATATGGGGAGAGAGGGTCACCCTGGTAGAGGCCTCTAGAAGCACCAAATAGTTGTGAAGGTTGACCATTAATAAGAATAGAAAAAGAGGCAGAAGTAACACAACTCATAATCCAACTCACCCAGTCAGAGCTAAATCCAAAAGAAAGAAGAATACTCCTGAGGAAGCTCCATTTAACTCTATCGTAGGTCTTAGCCATATCCAGCTTAACAAACATGGCTCTCTCCCTTGAAGTAGCCATAGAGTGAATAGCCTCAGTAGCAATAACCACCCCATCCAAAATTTGTCTTCCAGCAACAAAACCACCTTGTTCTTCTGAGATAATAATGGGAAGCCACCTTTTCAGTCTCTCAGCAATCAGCTTAGTAATAACTTTTTAGACCACATTACATAAGGCAATTGGTCTAAAAAACTCCAATTGATTAGCACCCTCTCTCTTAGGAATAAGAGTCAAGAATGTAGAGTTCAAAGCTCGAAGCATCTGCTTGCTAGCATAGGATTCTTTAACCACCTCCAACAAATCATGATTAATGATGTCCCAAAATTCCTGAAAGAATTCAACTGGAAAACCATCAGGACCAGGAGCCTTCCCCTTAGGCATGCCAAAGACCACCACCTCCAGCTCTTCCAAAGAGATAGGACGCATGAGATAATCATTCATTTCCTGAGTGATAAGGGAAGGAATACAGGACAAAATAATATTTTCTTCATTATCAGTAGGAGGAGAGTCCTCAGAGAAGAGGGTAGAGAAGTACGAAATAGCCTCCTGGAACAAAGCTGGCAAGGAATTCAGGTGGATACCTTGAGAATTAACCAAAGAAGAGATAGTGCTCTGATTCCGAAAAGATTGCACTGTTTTATGGAAAAAGGCAGTGTTTCGATCACCTTCCTGGAGCCAATCAACTCGAGCCTTTTGCTTCCAAAAAATTTCCTCTCGAAGTTCCCATTCTTCTAGAGCTCTAGAAGCAAGGGATTCAGCCTGGCCAAGATCCTCCGAGAAACCTCGATATCTAATCTCCCTTGTGATGACATCAAGATTTTCTTGAGCAAGCCTCTTCATAAAGTGAAGATTCCCAAAGCATTCCCTATTCCATATCTTGAGCTGCCTTTTAACATATTGAAGCCTTTTAGAAAATGAGAACATTGCAGTACCATATGCAAGGGCACCATCTTTCCACCAACAAAAAACAAAATCATGAAGAGAGGAGTCACGAAGCCACATCAACTGGAACTTAAAAGGAGGATGCTTCGGAACATAAGCCCCTATAGCGGAAAATTTGATTGACCAATGATCTGAACCCCTCCAATCAAGGATTTTTGAAGAGATAGTAAGGGTGCCACTAAGACAGAAGCAAGAAACAAGAAATCTATCCAGGCATTCTGAGATAGCAGCAACACTAGTCCTGCGATTATTCTAGGTATAGAGGCCATTAGAAGGCTTAACATCAGAGAGATGCAAAAGAGATATGTGTTTCCGAAGAAGAGCAGAAGAAGGCCCCAATCTAGCCAAACCACCATGCTTCTCTTCCAGACTTAAAACTGAATTGAAGTCCCCTGCTAACACCCAAGGATGATAAGGATGACAATTTCTGACATATTGAATATGTTCCCAAAGTTCCTCCTTTCCCACAAGATCAACAGGTGCATACACATTAGTAACCATGATTACCTCTCCTGAGTCTAGAGCAGAAGTTACCATAGAGAGAGCTGAGCGAGAAGACATCCAGCCAAGAGGAGAAATTTTTTGAGGATCCCAAAATATAGCTAAACCACCAGCACTGCCTGTTGCCCCAACACACTGGCATTGGCCATGAGACCAAATACTAGAGGCATGTTGGACCATAGACTCCACAGAGAACTTAGTCTCTGGGATACAAAAAACATCAGGACTATGATCAACCACCAAGTTATGAATAGCCTTTTGTCTAGGGATGCTATTCAACCCCCTTACATTCCATGAGAGAATAATCATCATTGGGTAGATTTGGGAAAATGAGAATCCAAAGGTTTCACTGAACCAGACTCAATCAATATATCTCCTTTGAGTTTAATCTTCTCTTGGTCTGTTTTGCGCCCACTCCTTAGAGGGGGAGAAGAATAAGCATGCTTAAAGGGTCGAGGCAGCAACCCCAAGGGGAGAGGAGATCCCTTGCCCTTACCTGATGGTAGCACATCCTTAACCAAGTCAGCCAAAACAACATCATTATCTTCCAACACTGCAGGAGTCACCAGAGCCGCTGTCACAGGAGCTACAGGAACCTCACAATTTTGATATACTACAACTTGAGATGCCCCACAAGCATCATTAGGAACAGATCTCTCATCTGGGCAAGCTGGATCAGAAGAGATAGGAGGAGGAATACCCTCCTCTAGAACCATACTATCCAGCACCTCAAAACGGTTAAAACCTGAATCAGATAATCTTTCTTTCAAAGGCCTCTTTTGACCACGTCCCTTAGCTCGAGGACGAACAGGGGTAAATCCATCCTTATCTTGCATTGGAGCCTTACTCTTACCTGTAGCATCTTGTGGATTCATCTTGGTAGTATTAACCATTTGAGATTGTCCTTTCCCTGTAGTATCTGCCAAACCACCAGCATTTCCAGCTGTAGACCGATCCACTCCTTTGAAACTCGAGTTACGGGGGCACTGGCGCAGTAAATGACCATACTCATGACAATTCCGGCAACGGAAAGGGAGGGATTCATAATCTAACTGCTGCACCCAAGAAGAATCCCCTAGAAAAATTTCCAAAGAACCTGGTAATGGGTTATTCAAATTAATTTCAACACAAATTCTAGCAAAAGAAATAACTTTTTTATCGAGGGTTTGATGTGCGATCGCAACTGGCTTCCCCAACAAAGCAACAATTTGTCGAAGGATGTCTTCACGCCAAAATTCCAAGGGAAGACGAGGCAAGCGAACCCAAACTGGCACTTTTGAAGGGAGATCCTCAGCAGAATTAAAACTTGAATGCCAATGTTTGACAAATAACCCCACATTGTTGTAGAAATAAGGGCCTCCTTCAAAAACATGATCACGATCAGACATGCAAGAGAATACAACAAAAAAAAAACTATTCCCTACCAACATAATCTCCATATCGCCTTCCACCTGCCAAGAGCGACGGATCCATGCCTCAAGAGTGGATAGGGAAATCCGGATTCCAATAAATTTGCATATCAAAGCATGCTTGGTCCAATAATCAATGTCCTCCATTACAGACGTTGGAGGAATAACCAGAACAGGGTGATCATGGCTACGCGGAAGACAACCAATAACTTTTTTCAGCTTGGAGCTCTCCCCTGAATAAAACGATTCAGATCGCATTGCATGCATAGTTGGAGAAGAACCATCTGTTCTCACCAACGGAGAAGAAATCCCAGGCCCTGCCATGCAAACAATAAAACCCCCAATCCAAAATTGACTGCAGAAGATCTCCAAAAACATCAACGCAAATTATGTCCAGTAGGTAATAATCCAAACAGAACAGAAAAATAGTAAAGATCAAACACCAAGAACAGGCTAGGGGAAAAACCCTAACCCAACCGGTAGCCAACGCTTCTCAGAGACTCCATTCATCCATCAAAACTAATATTTTCAATCAACTAATGCTTGTAAGAAAAAAAATATGCAAGCTCTTCTATTTTTTTTTTTTTTTTTTTAATTTAGATTTCTTCAAAAATTCCTCTCTTTTTATTCTTTCTATTTTTGATTTTCTTTATAATGTACAAATTTTATTTTACTATTTGTTGTTAAAAAATTCATTCAACTCAATTTTCCACTGAACATTTTTAAAGACATAATGCATATCTTATGTTTTTCACCATTTTCTTGGCACACTCATGACACAACAAATATAGAAAAGTGGGGATGGTAATCTCATGTCACCTAATTATAGAAAAGAGGGGAATATGACATGTTTGCATGTAATTTAGTCTAATGGAAAGGCACGTACTGGTAGTGGTTTTTTGGATGTTGGGTGGGGTAAGAAAAAAATGAGAGAAAATAATTTTTCTCCATTATTGCTATGCTTTTTTTCTCTTATTTTTTTCTTATCTTAAAGAAATCTATCAATGTGCACTCCAACACTTTACAAGAATTTAGAATGCACATATAAAATATGACAACAAAATTATAGAGAAAGAAAATTTAGATTACACAACTAATTGAATACTCTTGAATAGAATTCAACTCTTTCTTGTCCCTTGGCACTTCAACCACACATATGCTGAAATTGAAATAATCAATAGAAATTTTTGAAAGACAAATATTTATGAAATTATAATTGACCACTTTAATTTATTTTTTGCATATTCCTCTCTAGATTTCATTTATATCCTCATAATTTTAGATTGGAACAATGGATTTTTCATGATGATGTAATTTATTACCTAGTGAGGGACCAATGACCATCCATAAATTACATTTATAAGAGATTTTGCAATTAGAGAATAGTATCTAGTACCTTGGATATAACTCCATAATTAACGACTTGATCTCCTTACAAAGCTAGAATTGGTGTAGATCATGGCTTTTAGATGTGGGTGTACCACTTTTATGTGGTGAGGAATATGTCATTAGTGATATTTAATAGAATTTTAAAAATTTAGACCATTTTTTAATTATGAAAGTAGACAGTATCCTTCTTTTCCTGAATGTTCGATTATGATTAAAAGGGAAACAAACATCTTCCCATCTTATCTCATAAAAACTTGAAAGCTTAATCTTATCTCCTTTTTTAGTGTTTTTGTGACACATTTTGAATTCATAGCATTAACCCATTATTAAATGAACTTTCATATACCAATCAAATTTTTTTCTTTTAGTTTCTTTTATATAAATTTTATATTTTAAAAAAATTGTATGACAAAATTTTAACTCTATATTTTTTCCCAAATCATTTGTCTATGTTTTAATTGGTTGGTTCAATTGCACTCTTATTATATACTTAACAATATATACATTATCAAAATTATAAATATTTAAAACTAATACGATTTTTAATGAATTTTACACAAAATTATTTTTAAAATTTTTATTTAAAACTATAGAAATTATTCTAATATTAATAAATAACTATTTAATTTTACCCTAAATTGATAATAACACTATAATTTAACTATCACTATATATATATCAATATTAATATGAAATTTCCTATATATTCAAAAAAAAAAAAAAAAAATAAAAAAATATATATATATATATATATATATATATATATATATATAGATATATAATTATTAAAATTACAAATATCTTATACTTTGGGGTTGGTTCTTACCTTTCCTTACATTATTTTTTTCTTAAAATAAAAATTATTTTAGTGTTTTGAAGCATTGAACTATTTCTAATATCTTACAATGTAAAATATTCGAAATGCTTATAGTAACCTATTTAAATAATTTTAAAATGTTAAATATTAGTTTTATCAATATTTCTACTACAAAACTACATCGCCAACTACTTAGCCACTATGTGACACTTGTTTTAAATTATGATAGAGTGATTGCCTGATAAACAATCATATTATTTTTGCATCATTAATGAATCTATTTGAAAGAATGATTTTATTCTTTTTCAGCATCATATTTGCTGCTCCCTCCTTTGTAACTCATTAAGCATTTTTTCAATATACATTAAAAACAATCATAATCATCACTAAGAATATTAATATTTTATGCTATGAATGTTTGTTGACATATTATTAATTGTTTAGAATAAATGACCATTTCAAAAAAAATTATTTAGTTCCAACTACTCTTTAACACATCAAGTGAACGTCTCATACCCATTTCTGGAGCAAAGATATCGAAACAACATAGATATATGAGTAAATAAGGAGTACGCAGACATGTAGTATAGATGAAGGGGAAGCCGAGGATTGAAACACTTTGTCACGAGGACCAGGCACACATATTATTATTAGAGATGGAGTGGAAGCCGAGGTTTAATAACGACATTCAAAGGAATTGATTTGGGCATTGTGAACCCGATTCCCTCTGTCATGTCAATTTCAGCGCCCTCTGGAGAAAACCCTTGGAAGCTCTGAAGCAGATGCCCCAATGTATAGCTCACCACAATCATTCCCAGAGACAAGCCCGGGCATATTCTCCTCCCTGAGCCAAACGGAATTAATTCAAAGTCCTGCCCTTTCACATCCATCTCTTTCCCACTACTGTTGAGAAAACGTTGAGGAACGAATTCCGTGGGGCGCTACCACACAAAGGGATCTCGTTGAATTGCCCACGCATTCACCAACACTTGAGTTCCTGCAACAGTGCAGTCCTCAACAGATTCGTGCGGAAGCAGGACAGGTGCAGGTGGATAGAGCCTAAGAGTTTCTTTTTCAATTGCCTGCAAATATTTCAGTTTGTGCACTTTTGATTCCTCCATTAATCTGTCGAGTCCAACATGTATATCAATCTCCTCCTGGGCTTTACCCAAAATGTAGGGATGTTGCAGTACCTGCGGCTATCAAACCCTGCAAAACTTAAAAAGAAATCTTATTGCTAAAAGCTTAGAAAGCGTGGTCAATGACGTAGGGTTTTGAAATGTTTCCTACTTAAAAGTATTCTTTCTAAAAGTGCATTCAGAATCTCTTATTTAAACAATTGACTACTTATGACCAATAATTTCCAATGATAGAAGAAAAATAGGTTTTTTTTGAAAAAGGTGATTAAAGAACATACCAATGCGGTTGCTTTCACTACGTCGTCGTTATTGTCAGATTGAACTTCTTGGTTGTCTGTGACTGAGATGAGAACATCAATCAAGTCTCGAGTACGCGCACCTTTCTTCTCTCGGTGATCCTGCAACAATTTTTTCATGAACGCCTCTCTCTTCTTCCTTAGATTGTTCGTGGAACCCACTAAACCCTTTGGATCGACCCACTTGAGAAAGGGCAGGTAATATGCGATGTCGAATGCTCCATGTAACAAAGCATTTTCTTCCAACAACTCCTTGAAAAGCTGCGCCTCTTGGAAGTCTTCAGAACTGAGATCTGGCGATATTCTTTTGCTGGCAACAATTCTCATCATGATATTATAAGTGAGATCAGACAGCTTAGATTTCATGTTCACTGGATTCATCTGCTCTCGCTCCCAACTCTCCAAGAGCGATCTTATTAGAGTGGAAATCTCGTCTGTGCGGACGTGCCTGAAGGATTCGATCCTGTGTGCAGAAAAGAGATGGACGCTGCAAATTTTTCTAATGTTTCGCCAGTAAGGGCAGTATGGAGTAAAACCGAAGTTTTTGAAGTTGTACCCAATTGCATTCCTGCAGAGAGAAGTGGCCGCGAAGCAAATGCTTTCGTTTGTTGTAAAGCATTCTTATGCTAAATCTGAAGAGCTGATTACCAGAACTGGGCGGACGCCAAGTTGGAGATGCGTGATGGGGACATGTGCTTTTGAAAGAGAGGATAGAAATCTGTGGAGGGGCTGTGTGTTTCTAATGAAGATGCTCAATTATTGGCAGAATTTGTAGTTTCTATAAATTAATACTGTCAACACTTCCCTTTAATTTCTACCATTAACAAATTTTACATCAATAATTTCCATTTTCTCTCGCAGATATTCATAGTTACTCTTTGATAATGCGTTAGTGAAAATATTTGCCAATTGATCTTCAGATTTGCAGAATTGAAGGTAGATTTCTCCATTGTTGACCAATTCTCTGATCAAGTGGTACCTTGTATCAATATGTTTTCTCCTCTTATGAAATAGATGATTCTTAGATAATGCTATTGCTGATTTGTTATCACAAAGGATTGGTGTTGGTTCCTCCTGATGATGGTGAAGATCGAGCAAAATTCGATGCACTCATATTGCTTGACATGTTGTAAAAGTGGCAGCTACATATTCTGCTTCAGCTAATGAGATTGTCACTATAGGTCACTTCTTTGATGCCCATTACACGACCCCTGATCCAAGGTGAAAGATATATCCGAAAGTACTCTTCCTATCATCAATGCTACTTGCACAATCACTGTTAGTATAACCAATCAAACCAAAATTGTTAGCTTTGGAATATAGGATTCCATATCCTGTTGTTCCTGCAATATATCTCAATATCCTTTTTCCAACTTGCGAGTAAGAATTTTGTGGTGACTCCATGAACCTTGAGATCAAATTGACACCATACATGATGTCTAGCCTTGTGGCTTTCATATACATTAAACTTCCAACAAGTCTTTTAAACATAGTTGGATCAACATTTGAGCCCTTCTCTTCCTTGCTAAATTTTGTTCTTGTTGCAACTGGAGTTGATGTTGGATTGCAATTCATCATTTTAAATCTCTTCAAAACGTCCTTTATATGCTTGGATTGACAAATAAATATACCTTTTCCACATTGAATAACTTGAATACATAAGAAATATCTCATCAACCCGAAATTTGTCATTTCAATTTCTTTCATCATTTCTGACTTCAAAATGTCAATTGATAGATTTTTAGTGAATATCAAGTAATCAACATACAAACATACAATCAAAATCTGACCTTCCTTATTAGTCTTGACATACAATGCGGGCTCATTGTTACTTCTATTGAATTGATTACTTATCTTGTATGAATCAATCTACTTATACCAAGCCCTAGGAGCTTGTTTCAAACCATAAAGTGCCTTGTTTAGTTTATATACCTTGTTTTCATGCCCACAAACCTCATAACAAGGTGGTTGTTTAAAAAATACCTCTTCATCAAGAAAACCATTCAAAAAAGCTGATTTTACATCCATTTTATACACTTTCCAATCATTTTGTGTAGCTATTGCTAAAATAGTTCAAACTATATCATGTCTAGCAACTGAAGCAGATGTTTCATTATAATCAACTCCATATTATTGTGAAAAACCTTTAGCAACTAGTCTTGACTTATACTTAACAATTTCACCTTTTACATCAAATTTAGTTTTGTAGACCCATTTGATTTCTATACATTTGTTGGTGAACTAGTTGTCTTTTCAACTTTTTTAACAAATTTACTCTATGCCTAAGGTATGGAAAACACAAAATGTTCACAATAGTTGATAAAATCTCATGTTATTTGAATTCTCTCTATATTTTAAAGGTACAACTCCCTTATAAAATTTTCAATGAATGCAAAATTATCTTTGTACTTTAACTAGAAAGCACATAAGGATCTCTCACATACTCCTAGGTAGTGAGGTAAGAATCAATTTGAACAACAAAATGAAACATTCATTGAACCATGCTTCTACAGAACAACTACTTCAAAGGAGTGAATAACACCATAAATTGATATACATCATTTGAGCACCTTAATTGAAATAAACTTACAGTAAGAACAACAATTAAATATCTTGAACCAATAAACCAGAGTCCAAAAAGTAACAATGATCTAAACAGTTCAAACGCCAAGTTTCCAAGCCAAATTCAAGATGATATATATATATATAACCTTCTTCATGCACATAGTCATTCAAAAAGAAAAAAAATCATATACTATATTTTTTATTACTGTTTTAAAGTCTCTACTTTTTAGAGTTTCTAACTATCTATTTCTAACCTTAACCAATTCAATGCCCCAGGATTTATAGTTCTTCAAACAAATCTGAAAGGCCTCTATCAAAACCTAGCTATGTCGGTTAAACAAGAAACAATTATGAACAAAAAAGAAATTATAAAATAGGTGTGAAAATGTAAATGAAAACAACTATCTTGTTCAAGCCTCGCCACCAGTCTTCTCTTCCTCACCTATGGTCTAATGTACTAGCTTCTAGCTTTTGAAAGTGTTCATGAACTCCTGCATTGCATCAGCATGTAGATTCTTTAGTCTAAACAATCTAGCCATACACACATCCTTCTGCTATTTGAACTCTTTATCTTCAGGTTTTGACATGGCATGAGGTTCTTGTTGAGACATAACATTGATTCAATATTCTCTAGCGTAGTGAAGTCATTGGCACCCAGTGATTAATTATCTCTAATCTACTCAATAGCTTCATTGAAGTTCTTGGTCAATGTTTCTGAATCCATATTCCTGTCATTGAACTGCATAATCCCTGTAGGATTTACTATCTTCATATCTTTAAGGAATTCTTCATGCATTCTAGTAATTTTGTTCTCAATGTCCTACACTTCTTTAGTTGCCTCCTTATAAATAAACTCCTTCCAACTCATGTTGTTTTTCATGATGAATAACATGTAGGGATCTACATTCTTCATTGAATTCTCATTCAGAAACTTAAGCACCCCAAACTTCTAAACTTCGGTTACTTGAAATACAACTACCTAATATCAGCTTTACTCTATTTCCCACCCTAGAATCAAAGTTTAAACTTCTCCCAACAACAATTTCCCTTTGGCATATACATTGTTGAGTTCCAAAATAAACTTATTACCTTCTTTAATGATGGCATCCACCCAATCTTTCACAGCATCTACTAGTAGCTTTCCCCTTTGCATTTGCTTCACCTGTTGTTGGCTTCCTGTAGAATTTGGGTTGAAGGCTTGAGGGGCTTGAACAATTGGCAATGCTCCAAGGTTCATCAAAGAATTGATATACATGATGATAGTCATCACCATGCCCTTAAGATCCTTTTTCTCTCTGCTATCCTTCTTAGATTTAGTTAACATATGGGGGTAAAAGCACAGACCTATGTCACCATTTAGGATAACGAAACATGTTTTGGTCAAATCTCATTTTTCTATCAAAAATAAATTTTTTTCAAAAACTAAAAATACCCTTTTATAGATCTCATATTCAATATCATCATTATATATTTCTTTAAGTGTTTTGATTAGTTATAATATGTTATAATCTCAAAATATTATAAGTCAATATTTCAACATTTCAAAAGATGCTCTCTCAAAAAAAGAAAAAAATAGTAAATCATATCAAAAAAATTAAAAAGTCATATTTATCTCTAGAGGAGAGAATCATCTTCATGAATATGTAATTTTTTAAAAGAAGGCATAGATTTGATAGGGAAGTTTTCATGGGAGTAAAAAATAGTTTGATTCTAATAAGGTTGAACTTCAATACTTATAACAAAGAAAATATACATCAAAAATAATTATTTCTTTTTTTTTTCCCTAGCTATACATGTCATCTATAACATATTTTCAAATAAAAAAGAAAAAATTATTTGCATATACTTGTTTGACGGGAACTACACCCTATATTTTTTATAGTTGAAAAAGAGACTTCAAAATAAAATAAAATGAATAAATTCTTACTCAAAAAGATTATAAAAATTATAGGCATAAAATTCATCCAATTCTACACATTTCATTAGTTTAGATCATCTTCATATTCTAAACCCAGATACCTTTTTTTGTGATTAATGTTGAACTATCCCATTCTGATATCTCATTTCTTTATAAAAGGTGATATAGGTCTGTGCTTTTACCCATGGTTGGTAGAAAATTTAAAAAATTGATTACCATTGCTCCTATTAATGGTCCCCAATTCGACTAAGGTGACTTTGAAATCTTCATTATCAATTTCCCTAGACTCTATTTTCTGCTTGTAAGTGGCTATTTCAGCCATTATCTTTCCAGACACTAGGTCCTTGGTTAGATGGGCATCCATTTTCAATTTCTTATCCTTTGAACCCTAAGTAGCATATTTGGTTACAATTTCCTTCATAGGTGTTGAAATTAGCTCTAGGTTTCTTTTCTTATTGATCGTATTGGATAACCAGGAAGGGATAGCAGGACTTACAAAGATTACCTAACCATCTCTTTTAGGGGTCTCTATGAATTGGACATCACCATTAGCACCATCTAAAAAATTGAAACCATCATTTGAATCTTGCCTCTAAGTTGACATCTCTCCTTCTTGAACCTTGTGTTGCTTAAGGGCCTTAGATTTAGCTTGAGACCTAGTCCTAGGAGTCATGTTTTTTATATGGATGGGTGCCTTCTTTTGTTTACCTTGAACCAAATCACTACCTGCAATAGGAGATGAAAGTGGGATGTCAAATGATGACGGTTCAAAAAAAGAAATTACCCCTGAAAAGGGTTCATTGACAACTTTCTTGTTGCGTTTCTTTAGCCAATCATCTATGTAAGTGAATATAAATCTAGCTCTTAGATTTATATCTTCTTCTTCATCCTAATTCCAATCTACTACCAATGTCTTTGATTCATTGGATTCTTCCCATCTTGGTTCAACCATATCTGAGCCATCTTCAATCACCCCCTATGTTTTAAACTTCAACTTTAGGGAACTGATTTGCTGTAATGTTAACCTTGAATGGTCTCTTCTCAAAACCTCCTCCTCATCTCTACAATCTTGCCATAAATCTTCTAATTGTGGAGTTGCTGATAGGTAACTTATAAGACCAAGAATCTAAACTGCATATCCTTTACTATCAAAATTTCTTCTATTATGATAAGAACCAAAATTGAATCCAAGCAAATTGCTTCCAATAATAGAAGTGTTAATCATACTGTTATAGACTAGAAAACCCAATTTAATAGGGCAGGATGTCTCCTAATCCTCCTGTGGTAAATTATCCTTAATGATAGAGAATAGTTGGCAACAAATCTCAGCCAAAACAAAGCAATCCAAAGCATATCACGGGAGTTTTACAAATTTCTCTTCGAATCTGTCTATTCTCAAGTAAACTATGAGCTTGGGAAACTGCATGAAATAAATTCCATATTGTTGAATCAACCTATGAGCTTTGAAAGACAACTTAGGCATTGGTGCTTTCTTCAAGGCTATATGCACATTTTCAATTAACACATCATGAACCTTCCTAAAATTCTCTAACACTTTCTCTTTTTGCACTAGAGGGCAATACTGATACACCATTATTTCTTCATTCTAGACTCTGTGAGGTAGAGGGGTAAGGTGAAAAACAAAGGCAATGAAATATGTCAAGTAGGAAGCCATATAGAAATTTTTCTTAGATTCTTTGGCATGCTTAAGTTGCATTTTAAGTGAATTAGTGATAATCTCTACCTATTCCATCCACAATTCTCCCTTCAAAATGATTTCTATATATCTATACATCCATTCTTCAAAGAGAAAAATATCAATAGAACCTTTGACTCTATGCAATAACACCACAAGGTCATGAATATAAGGTTTAAGGTGATATTTGGTGATAACTTTAGGTAACCTAGAAACTCCACCATACATGGTCTCAATCCATTTTCTAGCCAGGGTATTGCAGAATTGGTTTGGAGTTTCTTGATATTTAGCCAAGGCTTGAATAGGGGAGAATGCAACAAAAAGTGTTCTTTGGTAGATGCAATATGGAGGCAATAGTTTCTCTCAAAATTGAGATCACAGTTTCATCATCTTTGCTTAAAATACTTTTGCTCCTAACATCATAATTGTCAATACACATTTGGAGCAACTCAGGACTCAGAAAAGATGGGGGAAAAGCTGTAGCTTCAATTAGTCCATTGGTTAGAACTTCCATGCACCCATTTAATTTATCAACATACTCAAGGAAATTTTCTTTCAAATTCTCCAATTTAACACCCTCTAAGTTTGTATCACTTATGATAGGTCTTTTACATTCCAGATTTGAAACATTGTCAAAGAAATGTAAAACAGACTTCATCCTCAATCAAAACAATAAGGCTTCAAAATTATTTTCTTGGAAAACATAGAGATTACAAAACAAAAACAAGAATTTCTATGTTTCTCACCTATGATTTTCCAAAAAACAAACAATTTTCCCTTCCTTTCCTCTTTAACAGCTTCTTCAAACTTTCAATTCTTTGCATGATAAAGAAAAAGGGAAAGTTGAGCTCATTTTAAGAAGAAAAAGTACTTACATGTGAAAGTACAACCTCATTATGAGGTATTTATGACAAATCACTCTTCGTTAAGGTTTACACATTTGAAAGCTTTATGACTTAATCATCTCATTCAATAACCTCCCTTACGGCTGTATCAATAATGATTTTCCTTATTATGACATCCAATCTCCTTTTCAGCTAAAGATTTTCTAGTTTTCCTCATAATGATGATCTTTCACATTGGGAATAAAAATGTCCTTTTAATTATTACTTTCTAACACAGTAATCAATGCCTTGTAAAATGATGGCATGTCGTACATCATAATCCATCTTCACCAAGAAACCTCTATCATTGAACAACTTTGAAATACTTTGAACTAAGGTTCAAAGTGATTCAAAGTAATTCAAAAGAACACCTCACCACTTTGGCATGTGTTTCTTGTAGAAAAATCATTAGTTCAAAAACCTTTGATTGAACTACTTTGAATTACTTTGAACTAAAGTTCAAATGGGTTCAAAGTGGTTCAAAAGAAGAGGCAGTGATAGGGAGTGCTAGGGACTTTTGACAACAATTCGAGAGATGGTGAATAATCAGGCAGTGAAGGGAAAACTTCAAGAACTAAATGAGAAAAAGTTTAAGGGAAGAGTTTTAAACATGGCAACTCATTGGAAAGCTAATAGGGGCTCTAACTGGGGACTGGGTATGCAGAGTACATAGAGAACTTAGAAAACTAAAAATAGGAACTAACCTAACCTAACACAAAGAAAGACAGTAGGAAAGAAAAGAAAAGAAATGAAAAAAAAACCAAAAAGATATGTACATGACTGGAGACTTCACAAACTCAAAACTTGATTAACTTCAAGTCCTACCCATTGTAGGTGAAGGGTAGAACTATACCATCTAGATAACTGGCCAATGACTTGTAAAATAATGAATGGACCTTTCCAGAGAGACTCGAATTTTCCATGTGCACCCTTTGGTTCTCTCCTTTTTTCCTAGAGAAGCACTTCATTATTCTTAAAGAAACCATGTGGCCTGGCTCTCCTATCAAAGATTTAATTTATCCTCATCTGATGTTTATTGATGTGATCAACTAGTTTATCCCTTTCATCTTCCAGCTTGTGTAGATACATAATCCTTTTCTCAAGAGAATCTTTAAAGAATTGATCTTCAATAATAGATTGTAATTTAGCAGCAGACAGCTCCAGAGGCAATGACACCTAAGCTCCGATCCTGTACACCAATTCAAGTGGAGCCATACCTATAGCTCTCTTTGGGGTAATCCGATCAGCCCATAATGCTTCATACAATTTCTTATACCAGTTTTGGGAATTATCAGACACCAACTTTTTAATTATAGCAATCATATTCTTATTACTAGATTGTTCCTGTCCATTCCCTTGTGAAAAATAATCTGAGGAATGGGCCAATGATATGCCATGTTCATAGAAAAAAAGAGAAATTTCCTTAGATGAAAAATAAGTTGCATTGTTTGAGACTATATTTTGGGGAACTCCAAACTTGACAAAAATATATTCCATTGAGAAGTCGCACACTACTTGAGAATTAGCCCTTTTGGTTGGGACAACCTACACCCACTTGGTGAAATAATCAGTTGCTATTAATATGTATGTATGTCTAGCACTTGATGGAGGATTGAAGGGTCCAATAAAATCAATACCCCACTAGTGGAAAGGCTCATCAATCACTACTGGGCTAAGAGGCAAGGCTGCTAATTAAGGGTGACCAATGAAAAGTTGACATTTCTCACAATTCTTAACAAATTTATAAGCATCTTTGAACATACTTGGCCAGTAGAAGTAGTTCCTAAGAATTTTGAAAGCAGTTACTATAGATGAGAAGTGTCCCCTATAGAGATCTAAATGATATGCCTTTAACAAATTTTCCTACTATTCTGCATCTACACACCTTAAAAAGGTTCCATCATTTCTTTTGTTATATAAAAAGAAATCACCAGCCCATTTAGTAGCCTTAAATCTAAGGTTTCACCTTTCTTGGTAACTCATATTTGGGGGACATTCACCATACATTCAAAGATGTGCATTATGGGAGAACTAGGGATATGTAAGGCTAACTAATAAAATAACAGGTGTTTCTCTAATGTTGTCAATAGGTGCTTTGTTTTTAGCCATCTTACACAAACCAGGCCCTCTCACCAAAGAAGTAGGCTTAATGGTTAAGTCATATTCCTAAACTTTAGTTACCCATATAGCCTTTTTATTCATCCCAACTTCTTGCTAAGTTAATAGACTTTTAACTACTATCTCTGGTACATATACAACTAAATGGGAGTGTAGAATATAATACTTGAATTGCTTCAATGCTTTCACCACAACAAATGCATTTTTCTCTATTTGACTATAATTTAACTCATGCTTCTTCAATGGAATGATAATGAAGGCGATTGGAGCTTCACTATCATGATCATCCTTTTGAATCAAAATACTAGATAGGGAATGTTTAGAGGCATAGCAATAAATAATAAAATATTTTTCAAAGTTTGGGTTTACTAGCATTGGGGCATTCAAAATAGTTGTTTTAATATCCTCAAAGGCTTTGTTACCTTCCTCTTTCCATTTGAAGGGATGTTTCTCACTCATCATATCTAACATATATCTCACCTTTTTAGAGAATTCAGGAACAAAACTTCTTAACAAGTTGATTTGACCAAAAAAAGACTTCAAATTGCTCCTATTAGTAGGTAAAGACAATTTATATATTGCTTTCACTCTTTCTGGATTAATTTTTATGCCATCCCTTGAGACAATTTATGTCTGAGCAGTTTTCCTTTTTCCACAAAGAACACAATTTTTTTAGGATTTAGAGATATACAATGTTGTCTACATTTGTCAAGCACCTTTTCTAGGTCCCTTAGATGGTGTTTTCTTCTCTTAGAGTAAACGGTCAAATCATCAAGATATATCACAATTATCCTATTCATTTCTCTTTGAAAGGTCACTCCTACATTAATAAAACCAAATGACATCCAATTATAAGCAAAGGTGCCCCATGGAGTAATGAAGGTTATTTTATGTTGATCTTATGGTGCAACGCTAATTTGGTTGTATCCTGAATAGCTATCAAGCATTGCCATGACCTCAAATCTAGTAACCATTTGTAAAATATGATCCATAGTGGGAAGCACATAGTTGTCTTTGAGACACGCTTGGTTCAAGTTCTTGTAATCTACACAAATCCTTATTTCATTGCTTTTCTTTCTCATAGGAACAATGTTCGCTACCCACGTTGAATGATGAATTGGGTATATTATTCGAGTCTTCAACATTTTCTTAGCCTCTCTAAAAATAGCTTCAAATACATTAGGATTATAATTTCTGAGCTTTTTCCTTAAAGTGGTTGCCTCTAGTTTCAAAGGTATATGATGGAAAACCTCTCCATTTCTAAAGTTCTTTAAGTCTTCATACCCCCAAGCAAAAGCATCTTGATACTGAGTAAGAAGCTTACTCAGCCTATTTTTCTCCCTCTTGAAATAGGTCTTACCAATAGAAATCCATCTGGGATTTTCCTCATTTCTAATATTAATTTTATCATGTTCTTCTGCATTTTTATTAGAATCAACATTCCTTTTTAGGGCACTATCATCGTTTCTTCCAAACAAGTGTTCCATAGAAATCAATCCCTTGGGAATATTATTACCCTTGAGTTGAATAATTTCCTTAGATTCAGTTGATTCCTTTCCAATTGATTTACCATCATGATCAGATCCTTTAAAGAAGGTCTTAGCAAAATCACCAGCACATTCAATGAACTCTTTCAATTGTGTATCATCATTAAAACCTTGCCAATGATTAACCTTGTGTAGAACTCTAGGCCTATAAATCATCTCAATCTTGTGGGTATCATTTTTAAATTTTGGATGTGGTAATAACAATGATGCTGAAACAGCTAACAAATCAGCTTTAGTGTTTTGAGAGTGAGGTATAAATTAAATAGAAAATGCTTCAAAGGACTCAATTTCATCCCAAACCAAATTTCTATAATGTTTCAGCCTATCATTTTTAATAGAAAATTGCTTTCTTAGCTATTTCACAATAAGTCTAGAATCACCCTTCACCTTCTAATTGCTTCACTCCTTTTGCTTTGGCTTCTTGTAGTCCTAGAAGCAATGCCTCATATTCCACAGTGTTATTGGTATTATGAAAGTCTAATTTAAAAGAGAAAGGAAAAATATCCCCTGAAGGTGAAATGAGAACAATACCTACACTTCAACCTAAATTTGAACAACTTCCATCAAATTCTAGAGTCCATAGGGCTTCTTTGCAACCTACTATCTCTTCTCCTTATAATTGTTCCTTAGGCAATATAATATAGTTTCCAAACTAACATTCCTCATATAGTATTTGTGCTTTGGGATTTTCTGAAGGCACTGTTGTACATTTATTCTTTGGCGTAGGCTCTAGCTTTATTTTCTTCTTCCCTACTAGAATATAGGCTTTAGACCAATCCATTTTAATTTCCCCACTCATATCCTTACAGAAAGTTTTGCTAAGCAACATTCCATAGCTAGCTAGTATATTGGCTACAAGAATGGTAAGCTTCAATCTTTTTTCCAAACAAGCATAAAGGATAGCTTGTACATCTTTCACTTGACCAACCAAGGGTACTTGTTTCCTATCTATAGAATAGCAACATCCAAAGGTTTTTGTGAGCTCTAGATCAAGGGCCTTTCCGACAAGCTGGGGCATAATATTATCTAATGCTATAGAATCAATGATGTAGTAATTGAGTTTTTGGCCATTTAGTAGCAAAAATATATAAAATGGGTTGGGATTTTTCTCTTCCATTACCTTTTCAATAGAATTAGCAACTTCCTCTCCATAAGGAACATCTGTGCTATACTTTTCAGACACAAAAAAAAGTTCATTCAAAACCTTTAAGTTTTCAGTCATACCATTAGCAAATTTTGCATTATTAGTAGAACCTTCTTTAACATATTGAACTAACTTATCTAACTCTTTAGGATTAAGTCTCAAATATTTAGCTAGGGAAATAGATATAGAGAAAGATTTGCAAAATTTTACAATGTCAAAAGTTGGCGTAATAGTTGTTGATTCTATTCTAGACATAATTCTTGGTTCTATAATTTTTTTTGAATCAACATGTATATGTTCCTTTCCTTTAGGAGTCGACACACTTGGTTTAGCCCTTGTATAAGGTTTCTACTTTATTTGACCCTTGGTCATTACTGTACAAGTGAGATCTTGAAGTGTCATGAAAACATTACCTCCCTATTTTGAATCAGATTCATACTCAAGAAAATAAACACCTACATCTCCATCCTCCACCTCATTTTTAGGAGTTTTTTTATGTTGCAAGAGCATTTTTCCCTAATTGAACACAATTGAGCCAATCAGGACAATTTCGTT